>WOGN01002837.1:0-16111 GCA_015342105.1 Leptinotarsa texana
TATAAATTTCCAGTTAATCGCCTAGGGGCAACGTGCGTGTGACGTAATGGTCAGGTAGAAGTCCCTTCGTCCAATTGGGTCAGCGGCGGCGTTAGATATTTCGTAACATTACAACTTATTTCGCAAAAATTTTAAACACCAGAAAAAATACTTTTTTGAGAAATAGCTTGATACATAAGCATAATTTAAAATTAACTCATCCCGTTTTATCAAATTTTCATTCAGTAGTGCAAGATTTCGAAAATTTGAGTCTTCTAACTAAGTAAATAACTCGTCAGATTTATTTCATAGTGATTGAATATTTAATGATACCGTAGTAAGATTACCTCTATTATCACCGGAAGAGTTAGATTGTCCTGCTCTTTTAACGATCCAACATCAATTGAGATAGACGGGGATATAAAAAACTGTCTTCTGAAATATTTTAGTTGGCATTATTTCCAGCATCTCGGTGTCAACATGTTCTGTTTTGCTTCAATTAAATCCTGTTGTAAATTGCGGAAGCCTTAGTAAACACAATCTTCATTAAGGTTGTGTCTTTTCACAACATTTCTCATGATCATGTTTGAATTTTCCAATATGGATTAGAGCGTACTTACTTATAAATAGTTTACCTCTTTTGTTTATAAATCAATCATATTTAAAACATAATCTATCTAAGTAATGGTTGCATTCAAAGAAAAATAAATTTTCAAGTTTTCTTATGTAAATATCTTTAACCAACGATATATTTTTTTGGTATATAGTATCGTTGTCTTTTGAAGCGGTACGGTTCTGTGATGATAAGAATATTTGTATTTGGTAATGCTCTGGAGATATGCTCTGCTAAATTTCTTTCCATTGTGTTGGGCCAAAAAATTAAAAAGTAATTTTTTGTGAAATATTTAGTATTTTCTATAGCGGTATTTATTAGGGTTTGGTTACTAACATTTCGTTTGACAAATGAGTGTATTATTTGTTTTTCCTTTTTATTTTGTTGGTCCCTGAGGTACACCACACAAGTTTTCGATCGAGTCTGATGACGTAGAGTTCAGTATAACTCTGTGTACGTTTATTGAGATAAGCAGCAATAAGTTGCTGCGATAATGGAGAAAAGTCTATATAGTGTACAATAGCTAACAACAATTCATGATTAATCCTGTCGAAAGCTTTTGAGTAATCAAGAAGTACGAGAACACAAAGCTTGTTCGCATCTATATATGAGAATATGTCATCCGTCACTTTGAGGAGAGCAGTGGCGCAGCTATGATTTGGACGAAAACCTGACTGGTGGTGTGGAAGAACATTGTGCATCAGGACGTGCTCACGAATCTGTTCGTCAATTATTTTTTCAAGAGCTTTTGACAGGGTACAGAGGATGCTTATAGGCCTTAGATCATTCATGCTTGAAACGTCATGTTTTTTAGGCAATGGGATGATATTTGATTGTTTCCAAACGGAGGGAAAAACAGAATTAATTAGACAGAAGTTGAAAATGTGGACGATGCATGGCAATATCAGAGGACAGCAATACAGGATCATCGTTAAGGAAATTTTGTCTGGGCCGGTGGCCGTGGATTTGATAGAAAGTAACTTTTCTTGAGCCTTAAATTCGTCAATAGGAGAGAACGAGAGCTGTCTAGTATTCTCCAAAGTATGATTGGAGAAATATTTGACGGTATGTTTGTCAGGTTTTATGCCTGACGATTCGTCTACGACTGTTCCGTTTGTCGTCAAAGCAAAGAGTAGTTTTCACACATATACTATTGAATTTCTATCGCTTCCATATATAGTTGTGGACGGTAATTCCTGATTCGATCGAGCACTTGACCCTTTTCAAACACCAAATCGTGGGTACATTTTCTAAGTGCTTGTTCCACTACTGCTGTTTGTCAGTATGTACCGGACGATAGTTTCTATTTAATTCAGAGATGCTAGTACTCACACTCTTCTTTATGGTTCTTCTATTATTTACCAATTCACAGCTATAAGGGATCCGGTAAATTCTAGAAGTTGCGAAAGGCCCTCTGGGATGTTTAACTGACCTTATAACCTCTCTGATTGTTTTAGGTCCCCTGTTTCATTTCGGGTCATTTAATTTAACCAATAGGAAGTCCCAGCACCAATGGAATAAAATCTAAGAACCAAACTAATTCTGTTGAATCTGTTTTGAAGATTACCAAGATATAACTTCGTCCATTGAATAACATCGCTTTTGATATTTGCCGGAGTCGTAGGTCATACATAAAAGCCTACTGACCATGGCCAAAAAACCCAGAAATTAGCTTAAACACAGCTGTCTCCTGCAGTTTACACTTTCTGAATGGAAATTTTTTTTTAAAAATCCTTATTATCTTGAATGCCTATTAAGGCATTTTTAAATTATTGTACTATGACTGGTATATTGACCCATTGCACAGAATTGAATATTTTGCTTCGAAAAATTTTAAGAAATGGACAAATGAAAAACGCAAGAATCCTGATCTATCAGAAACTAATCTATAATCTTTACCTGCACCAGCTGTTGCAAACCGTAAAATTGGCGAAGGTTTCGACCAACCATATCTGTTTCTAGAAACCAGCAAAGCCTCGTACACCGTCTTTTCTTTTAGTCCTTTAATGGTATATGACTTTGAATAGACCGAACCTGAAGAATGTTCGGTGGGAATGGTTAGTTTTGTCCAATTGGGCGAATTCGTACCCCTGGTTGATCGGTATGGTCTGAACCAAAGGTTATATTCGATTATTGAAGTGTAACTGTCAACTTCCCAGATTAGGGTGTACGAAGTCTTAGCATTCAAGTTTTTGTCTTCGGTTCTTTTGAAAACTCCTGGATTGGGCACTCCTGCAAAAAGATTATCAGAATAACTACAAATTGTAAGAATTTTCATAAATTTACACTACCAATTTTTTGGCTTTCAGTTGAGTTATCTGAAATGATGTATTTGAATACGGTGAAAAACCTGATTTCCATGTCAGATTTTTCACCGTTTAGAGTAATAAAACCTAAATATTTTCAAGTTCAGAAACGATGTGACAACACCGCATATAGCAGTGGACACACGGTGCTGTGGATGTTAAATCGATAGGTTATTGAGGAAAGACGTTTAAATACGCGATAAGTCATCCAACGAAAGTTAGTTTTTTTGCTCCACTTCCAAATTCCAAGACACCACAGTTGGTGACGAGAAAAAAGTGATAGAAGTACTGTATGCAGTGTCCACGTTGATTGGGAATATGCCATAATTTTGCTTTCAAGATTCGTACTGGAGTATTTCTAAAGTAACATTGGGACAATATTTCCATACAAATAAGTTAACGGAAGGTGATGTGAAGAGAGCTATTCTTCTGAATGCGTGCGATGAAGAAGTCGTTGACTTCCTAAAAGTCCACAAGAAGGAAGTACGAGAGACTAGTGAAACTGTGTGACAAACATTGTTAGTGCTTTTGCGGCGAGATATAAAGTTTATAGTGCCATTAAAATTGAAGTTGAAACAATTCAGCAGTGCGCAGGGAGATTGAAACGTTCAGTTGGAGAGTGAGCCTTTGAAACCGAGCTCAATGTAGTTCTATGTGACGAATTTTTCATGGGGCTTGAAGATTCTTCGCTGATGCAAAAAAAAATCTATGAAAAAAATCCAGTCGACTTCGACAAGGTCATAGAATTAGCGAGCTGCCGAGTTGAAAAAACCGGACTTAAAAAAACAGCCTACGAGTGAATCACGTTTTTTATAAACACATGGGCCAACGGATTCCACAACACCGAAATCGTCAGAGCTTTGACAACCAAGGTCAAGTAGTACAGTAATGACATCTTCAACCGGCAGAGGACGGTCGACGAAAAACATGGCAACAAGGAGACATCTATGACGCGTTGACATCTATAATCAGTGTCAGCTGTTTATGTCAAACGTCATACAAAAGATAAGTGTTTTTGAAATATTCATGTAATTTTGTAAACAAAAGGATAATTCACCGAAAATGTGTAGACGTAATAGAATAATTTTTTTTGGAGAATAACGCAGGTGAGGTATAGAATTAATTTTTACTATAACCTCAAAACTAAAACAATATAATCCAATTTCATTAAGAGTTTTAATTAATGGCAAGGTATTTTTGTTTGAAGTGGATACAGGCGCCTCAGTTTCAATAGTTTCCAATGAATTTTAGCAAAAGTTGAGTTATGATGTATCAACAATAAAAGCAATAGGTTATATCTGTGTAAATATTACTTATAAGAAAATCACAAATGCTGTTAAATTGTTCATCATTGACCAAGGACTACAACTGTTGGTCGAGATTTTTTCAATTTGTTTAATCTTTGAATTGATAATTTGAATGAGAAAGTTGACAGTGAAAATTTGAAAAAAGTACATGCAAAAAACTTCCTGAAGTTTTTTTATCTTCTTTAGGTTGTTATAACGGTGGCACCATACATTTGGAGTTGAAAAAAGGAACATAGTCAAAGTTTTTCAAGAATTGTCATTTGCTATGCGTGAAGGCGTTGAACAAGAATTGAAGCGACTTTTGGCTGAAGGTATTCCGAGTCCAGTGTGTCACAGCGATTGAGCATCACTAATCGTTCAAGTAGTTAAGGTGAAGGATTTAGAATATGTGGTGATTTTAAGGATACCCTCAACCCAGTCTTACATGTTCCACGAATTGATGAATTATTTAGATAGATAGATAGATAGAATCAATGCTAGATGTCTTTTAACTATATTTGGAAATAAGGACTTGGCTATTTCAGCAGCACATAGATTGCAGCTGAGGGTTATATTTAGTTATACCTACGAGATTGAATGTGTAAATTTGTTGAATAATCAAGCTGATTTTTTTCAAAGATAACAATTAATAAACAAGCAAATGAAAGCGATTGCTCTAATCCTAATTGAAAATTCATGTTTTCAAATATCGATTTGTCTATTGATGGGAAAGAAGTTGCTGTTTAAACAGTGAAGGATTTAGAAATACAGGAGGTTCGCTGGCATGTAAGACTGGGATGGTCAAAATCTTTGAAACTACAGTTCAAAGAATATGCTAACTTCAAAAACAGTTTTCCTATTTACGATGGTTGTTTGACGCTGGATCATAAGACTCTCATTCCAGGCCCTCTTAGGGGTATTTTTTTGAAAAACCTTCAATCAACGCATTTGGGCATGGTTAAATGTAAAAGCTTAGCTCGTTCTTATGTATGGTGGCCTTACATAAATTTAGATATTGAAAATATGGTCAAAAACTAAAAATGTTGTATAAACATACAAAATTCTCCTCCAAAATTCCACTACAGACTTGGGAATTTCCAGAGAAACATTGGTATAGAGTACATATTGATTATGCAGGTCATATTTTTCTGAAAAAATATATTTTAGTGTTAATTGATGCATATAGTAAGTGGCCTGAAGCTATTTTGAAACGTAATATTTAGTCATGTAATACTATCAGTCTTTCAAGGGAAATTTCTCCATTTCACCAGGAGTCCAATGGACAGGCTGAAAACTTTGTAAAAATAATAAAGACAGCTTTGTTCAAAGTTTTAAAATGAGGCAATTCAAAACATTTGTGTTTAGTTTGCTTTCCTATAGAATAACACCTCATTGCACAACAGTGGTATCTCCAGCTCAGTTGATGCTGAATGGGAATCCCAGATCTGTTTTGGATTTTGTACATAAATATGATGGAAATTAGAAACGTAAATATAAGCTAAACAGTGATGTTAAAAATTGGGTTGATAAGAAGGATATAAAGGGATTATGTGAATCAAAACAAACTTAGCTGTATTGAGGGTAACATAACTCTTCGGTTTTCAAAGCCGTATAAATTCACTTGCCTCAATCGTGAACAAGTATATATGTCAATAATATGATGAGAAACTTATAGTGTGTGTTAGGAAAATACAATTCAGCACCTTAAACTATTCAAGAATGGAAACGTATACACATACATACACAAACTGTTCTGGTATGTATCATGTTTATGAACATCATTGTTCACACTGAAATTTGAAAGAAATTAATCCATTTTCAATGAAATGGTAGAATTTATAAACAAACTCTGGATTTATAAATAATTTCTGTATCCAAAAATTTATTAGGTTCATATAAATTTCAGTTTAAACCCGATAATCTGATTTAAAAGTACATTTTGTTGATTTATTTTGCAAAACTAATGGTTACTGAATTTTGCAATTTTTTATATACCATGTTTTGAGAACAGAAAACTTATGCATGAATACGGCAAGTTACTGACTAACAGGACTCGTGTATTATGCAGTAACTTATTGGGTGAATACTTCAATTTGTCACCCATAGTGAATATTTTATTTACAGTTTTTGAATATAAGAATTTCAAGTAAAACTTGAAATATCAACTTCCCCATAGTAGATATTTTATTTACAGTGTTTGAAGTATAAGATTTTCAAGTGAAATTTGAAATATCGACCGCCCCATAGTGAATACATTTTTTGAAGTATAATATTTCAACTAAAACTTGGAATATCGACCCCCCATAATGAATATATTATTTACAGTTTTTGAATTATAAGATTTTCAACTAAAACTTGAAATATCGACTCCCTCATAGTGAATATTTTATTTACAGTTTTTGAAGTATGAGATTTTCAATTGAATTTTGAAATGTCGACCCCCTCCATAGTGAATACATTTTTTGAAGTATAACATTTTCTACTAAAACTTAAAATATCGACTGCCCTATAGTGAATATTTTATTTACAGTTTTTAAATTATAAGATTTTCAACTAAAACTTGAAATATCGACTCCCACATAGTGAATATTTTATTTACAGCTTTTGAAGTATAAGATTTTCAATAAAAATTTGAAATATTGACCCCTCCATGGAGTGAATACATTTTTGAAGTATAAGATTTCCAAATAGAACTCGAAATATCGACTCCCCCATATTGAATACTTTATTTACAGTTTTTAAAGTATGAGATTTTCAACTAAAACTTGAAATATTGACTCCTCCATATTGAATATTTTATTTACACTGTTTGAAGTATTAGATCTTCAATTAAAATTTGACTCCCCCATGTTGAATATTTTATTTACTGTCTTTGAATTATAAAAGATTTAACTAAAATTTAAAATATTGGCAAAACAAGAGATCTGTGGAATAATGCCTGCACGAAAACTGCATGTTGTACTCGTCCAAGTACTGAACATTCTCATCGTCACATCTTGGCGTTGGCTAATTGACTTGCTGAGCTGCTTCCAGAGTCTCACACCTGATATTCTGCAAGCGATGAAACCCATCACAGTCCTACTGATATCTGAACCGCATGTGCCCTGGAGTCAGAAAGCAATTATGCTCCTTCACTAGATGTCTTGTTAAATACGAACCTATATTGAATTGTCTATCACAACAGTGGCACACGTAACAAGAACTAGCAGCACCATGTTTTTTTACATGGTGATTATTCAAACCGATTTTAGTACGACAAGTAAAATCGCACGTATCACATTTCATGGGATTTCCTTTGTTGTGGATCCTTATGTGACCATCTAAATTGTGCTTTGTTGCAAGAAGGGCAATTATAAGGTTTTATCATCCAAATGCTTAAACCGTATTTGTGTTACAAGATGTGATGATTTTGAGGAAAACATAACGCACATTGTGGACTTGAAACCGTTTATATGTGTGCGTACGTAGTCGACCACTTGCGAATAATTTATCGCATTCGAAACACTTGTGAGAATTAGCAACTCTTGGTTGTTGTCGTTTCCTGTGATCAGCGAATTCGGTTCTGTTCGCAAATGTGGCTAAACACGTAAGACAACCAATCACTTTCCCTTCTGAGTGAGTCACAAAGTGATCTGCTAATTTAGTGTGAGTCAAACATTTTTTTACGACCCGTCCAGCAACAGGGAACCTTTTCATTTTTGGACTCCATATCCTCCTTGACATGTGTCACCTGATACGTGAAAAATAGTCAGGAAAGTAGATGAGCATGGTGAACATTTTATTTACAGTTATTGAAGTTGAAGATTTCCAACTAACATTTGAAATGTCAACTCCCCCATTTACATTTATTGAAGTTTAAGATTTTCAACTAAAATTTGAAATATTGATTCCCCCATAGTGAATATTTTATTTACAGTTTTTGAAGTATGAGCTTTTCAACTAAAACTTGAAATATCGACTCCTCCATATTAAATATTTTATTTACAGTTTTTGAAGTATAAGATTTTCAACTAAAATTTGTAAAATATCAACTCCCCCATAGTGAACATTTTATTTACATGTGTTGAAGTTTACGATTTTCAACTAAAATTTGAATTATCGACGTTATTCCGATATCAGGACCAACCTCGTCCCGAAGGCAGCCCTAGTCCTCTATCGACCTCAGACCACCCCTAAAACCGTCCACCACCCCCATACTCGTCCGTATGGGCGTCAGTTCTGCCTTACTTTCGTCACCTTCGTTGGAAAAGGTTCACTTCAGTGCGAACCGACTCCACAATCGGAAAGCCACTATTAACTTTCTGGGTTTGAAATTGCGACGTTTGATGTCGTCACGCCTGCCGTCGAACTTTCTGATGAATCACTGGGGTCATCTGCCGGAACGGATTCTCCAACATTACTTGATGTTTGCACCGACATTCCATCTTCACACATGTTGTACTCGAGCAAGTACTGAACATTCTCATCGTCACATCTAGGCGTTGGCTCATTGACTTGCTGAGCTGCTTCCAGTCTCATACCTGATTGGGTTTCAAGTCTGCAAGCGATGAAACCCACCACGGTCCTGCTGATATCTGAACCGCGTGTGCCCTGGAGCCAGAAAGTAATTATGCTCCTTCACTAGATGCCTTGTTAAATACAAACCTCGATTGAATTGTCTATCCTAACAGTTGCACACGTAACAGGAACTAATAGCACCATGTTGTTTCACATGGTGATTATTCAAACCGATTTTAGTACAACAACTAAAATCGCACGTATCACATTTCATAGGATTCTCTTTCATGTGGATCCTTATGTGAGCATTTAAATTGTGCTTCGTCGCAAGAAGGGCCATTATAAGGTTTAGCATCTACATGCTTGAACCGTATTTATGTTACAAGATGTGACGATTTTGAGAATGACATAACGCACATCGTGTACTTGAAATCGTTTATATGAGTGCGTATGTGGTCTCTCAACAGTCGTCCACTTGCGAATAATTTATCGCATTCTAAACACTCATTGGTGAAAATTAGCAACACTTGGTTGTTGTTGTTTCCTGTGACCAGCGAATTTGGTTCTGTTCGCAAATGTGGCTAAACGCGTAGGACAACCAATCACTTTCTCTTCTGAGTGAGTTACCAAGTGATCTGCTAATTTGGTGCGAGTAAAAATTTTTGCTCTACAACTACTCCAGCAACGGGGAATCTTTTCATTTTTGGACTCTCTCCCAACGCTCGTATCCTTCGTGACATGTGTCACCAGTTGTGTTAAAATTGGAAAATAGTCAGGAAAGTAGATGAGGAATAATTCCATTTGCAATTGTTGTAAGACATATTATTTGGTATCTTCACTACTTTCTTCTGGTTGCAATCCGGCAAACCAATCCTCTCCATTGAATTTTGGCCAATATTTGTTAGCTTCGAAAAATACCCGTGAAGCGACAAGTGATTCATCAATGCGTAGGAGGAAATGGCATCATGTCTACAGTGAGTCCATGAACATTATGAGTTGCCCGAATGAACAGTAACGTGGTTCATCAAACGGACAACGAACGTTTCCCAAGAATTGCACTGTATTTCGAATGGTCCTATTCGCACTTTAGAGTAAGCGGTTCATCTGACAATTTGATATACCACCGTTTCTCGATTGTCTGTTTCTCTCTTGTAGGTACTTTGATTTCCGCTACAGATTCAATTTGCAAGTCCCTCGACTTCCGGTAGAGGTTCCATTTGCAATAAGTCCTCAATGTCTTCCTCGATGTTTATAACAAACTTCATGGTAACTAAACCTACAATTCCTTCAGGGTTTTGCAGCCCTCGGAGACTCACTATGAACTTTCTGGGTTTTATATGGCGATGCTTGATGTCGCCACGCCTGCAGTCGAACTTTCTAATGAATCACGGGTCGTCTGCTGGAACGAATTCTCCAACATTACTTGATATTTGCACCGGCATACCATCTTCACACATGTTGTACTCGACCAAGTACTGAACATTCGCAGCGTCACATCTAAGCGTTGGCTCATTGACTTGCTGAGCTACTTCCAGAGTCTGCAAGCAAGGAAACCCATCACGGTCCTGCCGATATCTGAACCGCAAGTGCTCTAGAGCCAGAAAGTAATTATGCTTCTTCACTAGATGTCTTGTTGAATACGAACCTCGATTGAATTGTCTATCACAACAGTGGCACACATAAGAAGAACTAGCAGCACCATGTTTTTTCACATGGTGATTATTCAAACCAATTTTAGTACAACAACTAAAATCGCACCTGTCACATTTCATAGGATTTTCTTTGTTGTGGATCCTCATGTGATCATCTTAATTGTGCTTCGTCGCAAGAAGGGCAATTATAAGGTTTACCATACAAATGGTTGAGCCGTATTTGTGTTACAAGATGTGACGATTTTGAGAATGACAACGTACATCGTGTACTTGAAACCGTTTATATGAGTGCCTATGTGGTCTCTCAATAATCATCCACTTGCGAATAATTTATCGCATTCGAAACACTGGTGAGAATTAGCAACATTTGGTTGTTGTCGTTTCCTGTGATCAGCGAATTTGATTCTGTTCGCAAATGTGGCTAAACACCTAGGTCAACCAATCACTTTCTCTTGTGAATGAGTCACCAAGTGATCTGCTAATTTGGTGCGAGTAAAAATTTTTGCTTTACAACTACTCCAGCAACAGAGAACCTTGGACTCTCTCCCAACGCTCCTTTCTTCCTTGACATGTGTCACCAGATGCGTGAAAAATTGAAAAATAGTCACGAAACAAAACATATTATTCGGCATGTTCACTACTTTCTTCTGGTTGCAATCGGGCAAACCAATCCTCTCCATTGAATTTTGGCCAATATTTGTTAGCTTCGAAAATTACCCGTGAAGCGACAAGTTGGTCATCAATACGTCGGTGGAAATGGCATCATGTTCTCAGTCGGTCCATGAACATTTTGAGTTGCCCGAATTGTCCGTAACGTGGTTCATCAAATGGACATCGAACGCATTTTAGAGTAAGCGGTTCATCTGACAATTCGATATGGCACCGTTTCACTATTGTCTGTTCCTCTCTTGCAGATGCTTTGATTTCCGCTACAGATTCAATTTGCAAGTCCCTCGACTTCCGGTAGAGGTTCCATTTGCAATAAGTCCTCAATGTCTTTCTCCATGTGTATAACAAACTCCATGGTGATTAAACCTCCCACAATTCATTTCAGGGTTTTTGCAGCCCTCGGAGACTCATCATGAACTTTCTGGGTCTTATATGGCGACGCTTGATGTCGCCACGCCTGCCGTTAATCTTTCTAATGAATCACGGGTCCGTCTGCTGGTAGGGATTTTCCGACATTACTTGATATTTGCAATGACATAACATCTTCACATATGTACTCGACCAAGTACTGGACATTCTCATCGTCACATCTAGGCGTCGGCTTGTTGACGTGCTGAGCTGCTTCCAGAGTCTCATACTTGATAGTCTGCAAGCGATGAAACCCATCACGGTCCTGCCGATATTTGAACCGCGTGTGCCCTGCAGCCAGAAAGTAATTATGCTTCTTCACTAGATTTCTTGTTAAATACGAACCTCGATTAAATTGTCTTATCACAACAGTGGCACATGTAACATGAACTAACAGCACCATGGTGTTTCACACGGTGATTATTCAAACCGATTTTAGTACAAATAAAATCGCACGTATCACATTTCATGGGATTATCTTTGTTGTGGATCCTTATGTGAGCACCTAAATTGTGCTTCGTCATAAGAAGAGCGATTATAAAGTTTAGCATATAAATGCTTGAACCGTATATGTTTTTACAAGGTGTGACTTTGTTGTCGTTTCCTGTGATCAGCGAATTTGGTTATGATCGCAAATGTGACTAAACACGTAGGACGACAAATCACATTTCCTTCAGAGTGAGTCACCAAGTGATTGCTAATTTGGTGTGAGTCAAAACATTTTTTTTTTGGACCTCTCCAGCAACATGGAACCTTTTCATTTTTAGACTCTCTCCAAAAGCTTGTATCCTCCTTGACATGTGTCACCAGATGCGTCAAAAATTGGAAAATTGTCAGGAAAGTAGACGAGCAATAATTCCACTTGTAATTGTTGCCAGACATATTATTTGGCATCTTCACCACTTTCATTTGGTTGCAATCCGACAAACCAATCCTCTCCACTGAATTTTGGACAATATTTGTTAGCTTCGAAAAATATCCTGAAGCGACAAGTGATTCATCAATGCGTAGCATTGGCATCATGTTTGCAGTCGGTCCATGAACATTTTGAGTTGCCCGAATCGACAGTAACGTGGTTCATCAAATGGACATCGAACGCTTCCCAAGAATTGCACTGTATTTCCAATGGTCCCATTCGCACTTTAGAGTAAGCTGTTCATCTGACGATTTTATAAGGCACCGTGTCTCCATTGCCTATTCCTCTCTTGTTGATGCTTTGATTTCCGCTACAGATTTCATTTGCAAGTCCCTCGACTTCCGTTAAAGATTCCATTTGCAATATTTCCTCAATGTCTTCCTCCATGTTTATAACAAACTCCATGGTAACTAAACCTCCTACAATTCACTTCAGGGTTTTTGCAGCCCTCGGAGATTCACTATGAACTTTCTGGGTTTAAAATTGCGACGTTTGATGTCGTCACGCCTTCCGTCGAACTTTCTGATGAATCACGGGTCGTATGCTGGAAAGGATTCTCCAACATTACTTGATGTTTGCACCGACATACCATCTTCATACATGGACTCGACCAAGTACTGAACATTTTTATCACATCTAGACGTTGGCTCATTGACTTGCTGAGCTGCTTCCAGTCTCTTACCTGATTGGGTTTCAAGTCTGCTAGTGATGAAACCCATCACGGTCCTGCCGATATCTGAACCGCGTATGCCCTGGAGTCAGAAAGCAATTATGCTCCTTCACTAGATTTCTTGTTAAATACGAACCTCGATTAAATTGTCTATCACAACAGTGGCACACATAACATGAACTAGCAGCACCATGTTGTTTCACACGGTGATTATTCAAACCGATTTTAGTACGACAACTAAAATCGCACGTATCACTTTTCATGGGATTCTCTTTGTTGTGGATCCTTATGTGAGCACCTAAATTGTGCTTCGTCATAAAAAGAGCCATTATAAAGTTTAGCATACAAATGCTTGAACCGTATATGTTTTTACAAGGTGTGACTTTGTTGTCGTTTCCTGTTATCAGCGAATTTGGTTGTGATCGCAAATGTGACTAAACACGTAGGACGACCAATCACTTTCCCTTCTCAGTGAGTCACCAGTGATCTGCTAATTTGGTGTGAGTCAAAAATATT
The DNA here is from genome assembly GCA_015342105.1 of Leptinotarsa texana. NCBI lineage: Eukaryota > Metazoa > Arthropoda > Insecta > Coleoptera > Chrysomelidae > Leptinotarsa > Leptinotarsa texana. Next base: position 13,513 of record WOGN01002837.1, read on the forward strand.
TCTCTACGACCCCTCCAGCAACAGGGAACCTTATCATTTTTGGACTATTTTCCAACGCTCGTATCCTCCTTGACATATGTCACCAGATGCGTTAAAAATTGGAAAATAGTCAAGAAAGTAGACGAGCAATAATTCCACTTGCAATTGTTGCAAGACATATTATTCGGCATCTTCACTACTTCCTTCTGGTTGCAATTCGACAACCCAATCCTCTCCACTGAAATTTGGACAACATTTGTTAGCTTCGAAAAATACCCGTGAAGCGACAAGTGATTCATTAATGCGTCGGTGGAAATTGTATCATGTTCTCAGTCGGTCCATGAACATTTTGAGTTGCCCGAATCGACAGTAACGTGGTTCATCAAATGGACATCGAACGCTCTCCAAGAATTGCAATGTATTTCGAATGGTCCCATTCGCACTTTACGAGTAAGCGGTTCATCTGACAATTTGATATGGCCCGTTTCTCCATTGTCTGTTCCTCTCTTGTTGATGCTTTGATTTCTGCTACAGATTTCATTTGCAAGTCCCTCGACTTCCGTTAAAGGTTCAATTTGCAATAAGTCCTCAATGTCTTCCTCCATGTTTATAACAAACTCCATGGTAACTAAACTTCCTACAATTCACTTCAGGGTTTTTGCAGCCCTCGGAGACTCACTATGAACTTTCTGGGTTTGATATTGCGACGCTTGATGTCGCCACGCTTGCCGTCAAACTTTCTAATGAATCACGGGTTGTCTGCTGGAAGGGAGTCTTCAACATTACTTGATATTTGCACTGACATACCATCTTCACACATGTACTCGACCAAGTACTGAACATTCTCATCGTCACATCTAGGCGCCGGCTTGTTGACTTGGTGAGCTGCATCCAGAGTCTCACACCTGATAGTCTGCAAGCGATGAAACACTTCACGGTCCTGCCGATATCTGAACCGCATGTGCCTTGGAGTCAGAAATGAAGTATGCTCCTTCACTGGATGTCTTGTTAAATACGAACCTCGATTGAATTATCTATCACAAAAGTGGCACACGTAATAAGAACTAGCAGCACCATGTTTTTTCACACGGTTGTAAATCCTTATGTGAGCATCTAAATTGTACTTTCTCGCAAGAAGGATAATTATAAGGTTTAGCATCCAAATACTTGAACCGTATTCGTGTTACAAGATGTGACAATTTTGAGGAAGGAGGAAGGTTTCCTGTAATCAGCGAATTCGGTTCTGTTCGCAAATGTGGCTAAACACGTATGACGACCAATCACTTTCCCTTCTGAGTGAGTCACCAAGTGATCTGTTAATTTGGTGTGAGTCAAAAATTTTTCTTCACGACCCCTCCAGCAACAGGGAACATTTCCATTTTTGGACTCTTTTCCAACGCTCCATACTCTCCTTGACATGTGTCACCAGATGCGTCAAAAATTGAAAAATAGTCAGGAAAGTAGATGAGCATAGTGAACATTTTTTTTACAGTTATCGAAGTTGAAGATTTCCAACTAACATTTGAAATGTCAACTCCCCCATAGCGAACATTTCATTTATTTTTATTGAAGTTTAAGATTTTCAACGAAAATTTGAAATATCAACTCCCCCATAGCGAAGATTTCATTTATATATATTGAAGTTTAAGATTTTCAATTAAAATTTGAAATATTGATTCCGCCATAGTTAATATTTTACTTACAGTTTTTGAAGTATGAGATTTTCAACTAAAACTTGAAATATCGACTCCTCCATATTGAATATTTTATTTACAGTTTTTGAAGTATAAGATTTTCAACTAAAATTTGAAAAATATCAACTCCCTCATAGTGAACATTTTATGTTCCCTCCATAGTGAACATTTTATTAACATTTTTTGAAGTTTAAAATTTTCAACTAAAATTTTAAATATCGATTCCCCCATAGTGAATATTGTATCTACATTTTCTGAAGTATAAGAATTTCAACTATAATTTGAAATATCGACTACCCCCCATTGTAAGCATTTCATTCACAGTTATTAAAGTTAAAGATTTTCAACTAAAATTTGAATTATCGACGTTATTTCGATGGCAGGACCAACCCCGTCCCGAAGGCAGCCACAGGCCTCTATCGACCTCGAACTACCCCTAAAACCGTCTACCACCCCCGTACTCGTCCGAATGGGCGCTAGTTTTGCCTTACTTTTGTCACCTTCGTCGGAAATGGTTCACTTCAGTGCGAACCGACTCCACCATCGGAGAGACACTATTAATTTTCTGAGTTTGAAATTGCGACGTTTGATGTCGTCACGCCTGCCGTCGAACTTTCTGATGAATCACGGGTCGTCTGCTGGAACGGATTCTCCAACATTACTTAATGTTTGCACCGACATACCATCTTCATACATGGACTCGACCAAGTACTGAACATTCTTATCATCACATTTAGACGTTGGCTCATTGACTTGCTGAGCTGCTTCCAGTCTCCTACCTGATTGGGTTTCAAGTCTGCAAGCGATGAAACCCATCACGGTCCTGCCGATATCTGAACTACGTGTGCCCTAGAGTCAGAAAGCAATTATGCTCCTTCACTAGATTTCTTGTTAAATACGAACCTCGATTAAATTGTCTATCACAA
>WOGN01002838.1:4173-16107 GCA_015342105.1 Leptinotarsa texana
TCCCTTCCCACACCTTCTCTAGCCCTTACACAAAATTCTATTATTTTCAATAGCAAGAAGTTATTTAACCACCTTACTTTAAGACGAATATATAATGAAAAGAAATTCAGAAAGAAAGTGAAAGAATTCCTTGTTGGGAGGCACTATTATAGTGTGGAGGAATTCTACCAAGGCTCTATCAAGTAATTGGCATGTAGCTTTCTATAAACAAGTTATTGAAATCAACACCAAATGGCTATCAATGTTCATTATGTAACATTATATATTTACATTTACCTAATATTTATAAATTCATGTACTTATATTTGTATCTGTTCAGCTGGACTTAATATTGTTCTGTTCATATACTCTGCTTTTGTCCCTAAGCATTATTTTATAGTTTATATTTGTTAATGGTCCCATATATATGTTTCACTTCACTAGACTTTGCCAATAAGATGTTCAGATCTTGGGTAATAAAGCATATTTTGATTGATTGATTGCTTATCAATGTTAGAGTTGAAACTGAAATGAGTATCTGCCTCCAATTGTATTTTCCACAAAAATTCACTTACAGTAGCCTTGTTTTGTAGTCAACTATTTTTTGGACGGGTGCTTATGCACAGAAACTCAAATAAATAGTTATTATCAACGCCTAGGCTCTAGGCATTAAAAATGGTTTTTCAATGCCTAATGACCAATGACTGTCACAAAAATTTGACGTTTAATGCCAATCGGAGAAAACTATACTTTGCAAAATAAATAGGAGTTAAATTTCTTTATGTTAAAAGACACATTCATGAATTTCATTCTTGCATTCTTCTAACACGAAAATAATAAGGGTGACATATTCATAAAGATAGGCATTTCTCAGCTGGCTGTATGAAATCTGTGCCCGATGTCCACTACTTTTGTCAAGTATAATATGCAGACGGACACGAGTCAATCAAAGGCTTAAAGACTCCTTAACAAATGGTTCTATAAAGACTTACAAATATCGGGCTGGTCAGTGTGGTCAATGGGGATTACGAAGAATACTGTGAAGGACGAGTGAAGGGCCTGTGTTAATTGGGCTGACGAGGGCACACAAGGTGTGTGTCCACCTATTGAGGTTAAACCGACCGATAGAGCGCTTCCTTTAATGTACCTTTTTGATGACGGATTATGGATTAGGCGTTTTATGTATATGTACTGTGATAGATGTACCTTTCTAGCGCGAAAGTAAAGGTGCAGTCCCCTGCTTGAGGAGAACGCGTGCTCAAGCGTGGCAATTCTTTCAATTGATGAAGGATATACAAAATTATTTGTTGAAGCAGATGATAACATCGCTAATATTTTGTTAGATTGTTCACAGAATTGCTGGATTCCACTTATTTTGTAGGTCTTATAATAGTGATAAATGACTTTATTGACAGATAACAAAACAATAAATGCTATTTTTTATCGAAAGGTATTGTGGTTAGACAACTTTTTCATTCGTTCTCTTGTATGAATAGATCACAACATGAGTCTCTATATCCGACCAGTTGAATTTCCTCAGAGAAAAATACCTTATTGAAATTGAAAAAAACAGCTTTAGTATAGCGGAGCTAGTACTAAGTTGAGGCTGTCAAACTATATAATACATTCGAAATTTTAGTTTTGACGCATGTAACATGGCTTGACCAATTAAACCTATTATCTAAGGTGAATTCAAATAACTTCACACTCTAAATTTCGTGTGTTCTACACATGTAGAAATAACCATGTTTACAAGTTGTCATCGTTCCTTCGAAGTTTATTTGATGTGAACCAATAGTCGTTTTTTTAGGAACACTTATTTTAGATTCATAAGAGAAGATATGTTTTCACCAGAAGTAAGCAAATAGGACACTATCATGGATTCGTATAACTAGTTGACATATGTTAAAAAAGCGGTCTTAGATCAGAGCATTGAAAAACAACACGCTTTGATTAAGTTAACTCCAGTACTCATTGCCCTCTGAAAGAGATTTTGTAGATATGATTCAGTCAGTTTCAAGGCAAGTCTGAGAACTAGAGCACTAACTTGTATATACTCCCCTTGATAGTTCGTACTGAACCTCTAGCGTGAAATGAATATATCGGTCGGTAGCTAGTGGATTCGTTGTGGTAGCTTGTTTCACTTACTGGAATTGACTACCGTGTTGGTTGATGGTTCAAGCCCTAGTCTGAACGATCAAATTTCACTTGCTATCATCCAACTTGTGTTAGGGATCACACGTTAAAAGGTAATACCTCGTTAATCCTTACCTCGCACAAGTTTCGACTTCTGAGGGCTGTCGTTCGTAGGGGTGCGACAGCTGATTGACGAAAAAATAGATTTTAAACAGCTTTAAACACCATAAAAAAATTACGGTATTTCGACGTGCGTTTCGGTTACCAAGTTAGCGTTCTCAGGTGATTATGACTAAATTTTACTACTATGTTAGTGCTTTCATATGCTAATGGCCTACATTCTACCTGTTAGTATTACCTAACTACTACCTGTTATTGATCCTATGCTAAACTACCTGTTTTTCAATATCTTCAATTTGTTATGTATTTCATTTATGTTAGTGATTATCTCTAATATTTATCTGATTTTTATTAAGAATTATTATGTATAAAACCAAACAAATGCCTGTCCTAAACAGGACCTTTGTCGCTATTCATAAAACTCATTCCGCAATTTTCAATTTCCAAGCTTCGTAAGGCATCCAGAAACCTGTTGTCATGTACCGGTCTCAACAATTTTAAACATCTCTCATTTATTCTATGGTCATTCTCTATGGCATGTTGAAGACACTAGATTTCTGCCGTCTATGAAACCGAACATACGACATGTTCCTTGTAGTGAGAAAAAATATTCCGTTTGGTTTAACCAACATATTCCTTATCACAATCCTCGCAGCTTATCTCGTGAATCCCAGACTTTTCTTTTTCCAACACTTGTTGAAGTGTACGTGCCATTTTGGAAGCCACTCTTATATTCAATTTTTTTAAATGTTCGAACCAACACATTGGTGTATTTGGGTTCAAATGGTTCTTTCTCTTTTGGAAAAGTAGAGGCATTATATTTTCATTCTCTAATTAATGTATCCATTATATTTGATGGATACCCATTGCTTTCAGCCACCTGCCAAACAACTTTTTTTCTGAATCTCAACCTTTCTTTGCTCAAGGAAAATGTAAGCAGTCTATGTTCAATGATACCCACAACACAAAATGTCAGGACTACAATTTCCTGTTCATAGACTGCTCACATTTTTCTTGACCAAGAAAGGTAAGAGATTGAGAAAACAGTTGTTAGGGAGATGATGAAAAGCAACGGGTATCCATCAAACATAGTGGATACATTAATTAGTAAACAAACATTTAGGAAGTATCTTCCTGATGCCTCAACCTTTGGAAAGAGGAAGATTCAAAAGTCATAGTTCTTATTTCATCAGTTCGGACTTCCATTGTCTAATCTAATATAGTTCTTCCATATGAACCCAAATACAACAATGGGTCGATTCTATTAGCTCGCTACAAGAAACATGTTTCGCATGTTCGGTTTCATAGATCGGAGAAATCTAGTGTCGCTCAACATGCCACAGAGAACGACCATAGAATAATTGAGAAATGGTTAAAATTTTTGAGACTGGTACATGACAACTAATAATGAATGCCTTCGAAAGCTTGGAAATCGGAAAGTGCAGAATGAGTTCTTTGAATAGCGACAAAGGTCGTATTTCGAACAGCCCCTTGTTTGGTCTTATACGTTTTATTTCTAAATAAAAAACATAACGAATTAGAGGTATTAAAATCATGGGTAGTAGTTAGGCCACTATCTTATTAAAAAACTAACACAGTAATAAAATTTAGTCATACTCTCCTGAGGACGCTAACTTGGTTAGCGAAACGCAATAGATAGATATTACCCACTGAAGTGTAGAATGTTGATATTGCACTACAGTGTTAATTTTGAATTTTTGAGTAATAAATGTTTTTTCTTCAGTGTATACCGGAAAGACACAACATCTTTCCTTTCAACAATTTTTCAGCAAACTACCTCAAATGCGAGTTGTTCGTCCTCGGTTAGTCAGTCACCCTTACCCCAGTGAACCGTCGGCCAATCGCATACTGACCGCAGAGCATTCGCGGCTGTAGGTCGCATTTCCTACACCCCCCTCTCCCTTCGGCCTACGACACGTCCACGACCTGACCTACATTCGAGCACCAGGAAGCGTCGGGACGGCAGGTGTCGTTGAACCGACGGAGAAGGTGAGATGCTCCGTGCAGATTCTTCAGTTGAGGCTGCAAAAGGACGTTGACTTGTCCGAGGAAGTAAGTGGTATGGGAGGGCACAATACTGCAGTGGAATTCACTTCGATGGAGGGAAGTAGGAAAGAAGTGAATGAAGATAGTTTTGGAGAACTATCATAATACGAAACTGAAGATTTCAGGAACTTACTTTCACAAAATTTCTAGTATTGTCATAAGAATACAAAATAGTCACGTTGAAAAAGCAAAAGGAATAAATGTGCCCGAAAGTTACTTCTTCGCATGATCTACACTTTTTTGTATAGGTTTAATTTTTTGAAATTGATTGCTTACTCGCTTTTTTTGAAAGATTCACACATTTTTTTGTATCAAGATAAAAAAGCAGAAAGCCAAAACCTTTCTTTCCCAAAATTTTATTGAATTGTATTTTATTGCTAATGGACTTAAAAGTATAAAATGAGTTTCGCTAAGAATACCATAGAAGCACAGAATGGCCACATATTTTTATTATTCGTTACTTGTGAGTCACTACTTTAAAACCTGAAATTTTGACTTTAAACTTCAAAATACGATTAAATTTCTAAATTGCAATATTTCGACTTCAAACTCGAAATTTCGGGCAAAGAGGAACAACCAGTTGACTAATAAAAAATATAAAACACATTTACCATGATAACATTAACTGTGTCAATTGTAACAACAGAAAATCTGGAACTTTTTCAACACAGGAAGGATTAACCCTAGGTGGAGGATTAAGTCAAGCATTATTCACAGTGTGTTCACATGAAATGATAAGGAATGTTCCACCAAAACGAAAAAACTACATGTTGGATACAGAAATGTACGAAGGGTAGATATCTCAGAAGTAACTTTTGTAGATGACAATGTTACTGTCCACAAAAATTGAAAAAGATTATCAGAGAAACTCCGAAGCAAGCATGAAAGGAAGTATTGGAGAAAAACTTTCCACTTAACAGGAAACAAATAAAATGAATATGGAATATGATCAAAATATAACATCAAAATAAATCGAATTGTTTCTAAAAGAAATCAAAGTCGACACTTCTCTGGGTCCAGAACGCATACTAATCATTCCTGAAATTTTCAAGGAAGCAAGAACAGTGCTCATTGATGTGCTGTTAGAGTTATCTACTGCTAATAAGAACGGCTATTGGTGTTGCTGCTGATACTATCTTGATACGAAAAGATGAGAAAGTGCTCTTTCGCTACTGGAATTAGCGGAGGCGTAATTTTCTGAAATTGGTTCAATTTTATATAACTCCCGTATTTTCATTAACAAAATATTCAATCCAATTTACAAATGGCAAAATTAAATATCAGGGTGTAATATTCCAAGATAAGATAGTAGTGGATTTTTAGAAAATCATCAACAATTTGAAATCAAACTTGGAAAATCTTATCTCCTTTCCTCTCCTTCGTTTGAATGTTATCAAAAATTTTAATTACTAAACTTTTCAATATGGCCATCACTGATAACCCATTTCAGTTAACTCTCCTAGATAAATTAACTTCAAAATTTCTCTCAAGATATCGACAAAATGATAAAATATTATCTAAAATAAATGCTGGCATTACCTTCAAACATTCCAGAACATATGATCTACACTTCTCCAAAAGTGGAAAGACTATGTCTCTTTAGAGCATCAGGGGAAGCGTTTCTTCAAAGCTTCAATATAATTGATAAACTTAGATCTCAACAGAATGGGCTACTAGAAAGATGTTTCGATGATGAAGCTGAAACGTGTTGGAAAAAACTGAAAATAGTCATCGACAATAACAAATGGAACTACTCTGAACGAAAGTTGAGAATAATGTATTTCCTATTTTTCACTACTGTTATAGTAGAATATTACTGGAGTTTTTTTCCAACACTAAACCGTAAATTCAACACTTCAACACGTGTTTCGATCACCAAGGTGTCAAGGTGTTAAAATAAAGGTTTTGTTGGGAAAAAACTCCAGTAATATTCATTACTACACCAAAGAATCCAAACAGTACATCACAATTGTTATAATTATTATGGTATTCCTTGTTTTTTTTTAAATCTCATTTGTTGGTAATACTATTCGTTGTATGAATTGTGAAGGAACATTTTTCAAATATTTCAGTGGCTACAATCAAGAATTGCCTTGAATAAAAAGCTATACAACATGGGAGCTACTTGTTTGGGAACCGTGAAGCGTGCGAATCTGTCAGCTTTAAATATAAATGAAAAAACAGTTGTTATGAATGTTTATGATTCTTTAAGGATACAATATCTGCCCGAAATAACAAGTAAGGTGGAAGTAGTTTCAAAAATGCGTGAGTATGACCGGTGTCAATATATCGACAATTTTTAGAATTTTTGAGGAACTTAAGGAAATTAATCTTTTTGGAGCCGAAAGTATTCACTGGCGGAAAGTTTTTGGTTATCGACGAATAAGTCAAGTTTTCTATCAGAAAAACATTATACTCTTTTTACATAAAAAAACAGTTATTCTTGAGCACAGTTTTTCCTGATATCAGAAGAACTAGATTATGGAACTTATTACAAGAGCTGAACTTCATTTTTGGAAAACAAAATAGAAAAATCATGTTAATAGGAAAATTAGAGATTGTAGAGTGGAGAAGAAACGTCTCAAGAGAAATGAAGAAAGCCAATGAGGGTCATACTGTCTCCAAAGTTTGAAATATCAGAACATCAAAAGTGGAAGACAAGCCTTCATGAAAGATTGGTCAGTGGTTTGGAAATTCCAATTGAAAAAGGTCGTAGTTTGATCATAACTCACATAGGCAGCAGAGAGAGATTGGTCAGTGGTTTGGAAATTCCAGTTGAAAAAGGTCGTAGTTTGATCATAACTCACATAGGCAGCAGAGAGATATTCGTGAAAGACGGATTCAAACGGTGTGAAGTAGAGATATGCAAATACAGTACTCTGGAAATAATCGACCAAGAAGCTTGGGAAAAATGTACCCATAAAGCAATCAGAATCGAAGCAGAGATGTGGGATCTGGATGATCGCATAAACTCATTATCACAAAAAAAATAATTTCAGTGTCATCAGTCCTAATGAAACTGATTCATCCAGTGAAGAATGACTCAACGAATCCCTGTAGACTGTTTTCAGATTATAAATTATTGTAATATCTTATTCAGAGCAAGTATTCCCATTAAATATATGAAATTGTGTCTGATCCAGTAAAGAATAAGAATCTTCATTTCCAAACCCACAAGAAATCGTTTAACTTTATAGCTTCACTTATTTTTTATATGGTTTCGTATTTGGGATTGTTACCCTCCACACAAACATATATGTTTAAAATGTGTTTCATTGTTAACCAGGTATACTTCCCCTACGAACGATAACTCTCAGAAGTCAAAATCATGCAAGCAATGGACTACCAGCGACGAAACCTGAAGAGTAGGCAGATTGAGGCCCCGGCGTAAAGTCACAAAACTGTGAAGTCTCAGTACAGCCACACTTTTCTACTTCTTGAAAATGGCTTCACAATCGAACAATGCAGACTTTCAGTGCGGTTCAACCCAAAATTCAGATGTTCAAATTTCTAACCTCGGAAACATATTCTGTTAGTATACTAATCTGGTGACGTTTCGAAGACATTATCCATCTTCAATATCAAAGATACAATCAATTTGGTATTGTTTTTTGTTTTATTTTTTTGTTTGAAGGCGTCGACTACGAGGTCATTGGCCTTCTAATATTACTTTGTTCAACATCTGCTTTCTTCTTCAAATTTTTGAGTATAGCCCAATAGCTTTTATAAATTTTATAATTCTATCCAGACTTTCATTAAGTTATTCCAAACATTCCTTCATAGAATTTGGTATTTCAAATCGTTGTGTAGCTTCATCATATTGGACACAATTTAGCAAAATATGTTTCACTGTTAGCCTCTGTCTACATTGTTGGCATATTGGATGTTGTTCTCCTGAGAGCATGAATATGTTAGTTGAGCTCAAGCGTGTAATCACAGTTTATTCTCTTCATGTCTTTAGAATGGAATGCCTCCAGGGTGTGATTTTTGGCTTCACCTCTTTCAATTTTGCATCTGTTTCCTCCCATTCAGTTTGTCATAAATCCATAATCTGTTGTTTAAAATAATATTTCACGTCTTCCGGTCGAATAGGAATATTATCACAAACATCAGGAATTTCGGTAGCTCGTTTGGCTGCCTGATCTGCTAATTCATTACCCGAGATTCCTTGGTGACTAAGAGTTCATGCAAATTCGATGTGTTTTCCATTCCTATTCGTCCAGTGTATGGATGCCAATATGGTCTTTACTAGTGCATCTTTATTGAATGAATTTTCTAGTGCGTGTAGTGAGCTTGAGCAGTCCGTACAAATGGAAAATTTTATTTCATTATGGAATTGACAGAAATAGGTTGCTTGTAGGAAAGCGTATGATTCGGCTGTGAAAATACTTGTTTGTGCTGGTAACCTCCAACTGTGAGTCGAACCTTGACTAGTGAATGCACATCCAGTACCTCCTTGAGTTTTTGATCCATCGGTGTAAATAACTATGAATCCAGAGTAAGTTGTGAGGACTTTGTTGAATTCTGCCCTCAAGATATCTTGATTATCATCTTTTGCAGTATGGCTGAGTTTAAGATTCACTCTCACTTTTTCCCAAGGAGGAATTTCTACTGAGTGAACTTCAGTATTCCTTTGAACCTTATTTGAGCTGGCCTTGTTATCGTAGGTCGGTTTCCGTAAACGCCATCAGTGTCTTCATTGAATGTTGGGTTATTAGAGTGATTAGGCTGCGCTAATATGTTAACAGCATAATTCGACAGGAGTCGTTGTCTTCTATATTTCAAAGGGGGAATTCCTGTTTCAGCCGTAAGTGATGAATAGGGGCTGGTTCTAAAATTACCCACTGCCAGTCTCAATGCTGTACCCTTTATTGAGTCCAGTTTTTTCAATCTGGATTTCCCTGCTGAGCTATATATCATGCAGCCATAGTCTATCACTTCCCCAACGAATATGAGCTAGAGCTTTCATCAAATTGAGTAGTTTTTCACATCTTAGGGTCAGGTCGCTTATATGTCGCTTAACATAATTATTTTTGCTCATAACACTTCAAAGTATAAAAAGAATTCAATAGTATGTCATGAATTAGTGAAGTTTCATATCAATACTCTTTCGAATATTACTTCGTTTCAGTTATTTTACGAAAATTTGTAGAACTAACCAGATAGAAATAATGATTTTCATGTAATTAAATATACACATATTTGAAAGTAGTTGTTTCAGATGGACGTTTTTTTCAGTTTCTGTCGCTGGTAAATCTCTATATTTTCCAATTATTCATTGTCTCTATTACCTCCACTCACGTCCTCACTATTGAGGACGTGAGTGGAGGCTATAGAGACATTGTTTTGGAAAATATTCTTTCTATGGTTTCTATGGTTAAAGTTAACAATACGGGCTTTCCCAATATTTTATGAGATTTACATCGACACTGCAAGGATCTATAAATATTATATATGATAATAACAAGATTTCAATTATTTAAATAGGCATAGGGGAGATGTATTCAACATATGTTAGAAAAGATACTTTTTTCATGTAAATGCGTTAGAATGTTCAATAATGGATACAATATACAGAGTTGAAACATATTAATATTCAACAAATAAACAAAACACGTGGACTGTCACCATGTTCTTTTAATGAAAAGTGAAATTCAGCAGAATGTCTGTCAATAACCAGAAGGTTGACAAAAATACGTAAAAATCATTCCTCTCAATTCAACAAGTGTATTTCTTCGCATATTGCTTTGACAGTGTCGCTATGTTATTCGAAAATCCTTTCATTCCACGAGCAACCGTTTGGCCTTGCATATTTTCCTTGAAATGAATTTATAGCAAAATTTGATGAGATCCTCACTCACGAATATACCCGTTTCATCAAGCTCATTTTTGACCCTGTATACTTCATTTCGTTTCAGCTACGAAAAAATATTATTATTACAGTCCTAGGTTTATCTATGACTTCACTTTTTCAACCAATTCTGAAGATATTGTTTATTTCCCAATGTGTACACTTCCAAGCGAATCGTTGAAGATAGCAAGTAACTTGGAGAGTAAAATAGCTTCCAAGGATGATATTTCGTTCATTAGATTTTTAATACACTAAATCAAAATCAACATTGATCTGTTTCAAACTTTTTTAATAATATTATTCATTTATGAAATGCATCGTGAACGGTCACTAAACATTTTTGAAATAGTTACGAATATTGATGTTTGTATTGAGATGGATACTTCAATTTTCAGATCCGAGAATAGCTTACAAAATGTTGGAACCTCTTTGCCTCTTAAATCTCATATTTCAGTAAACGGGAATTCATTTGTCGAATATCTACTGTAGAGAGACAACTCAACTGGTAATATGAAACTAATCTGTAGAGAATAATTGGTTCCCTCAATTGGAAATCATTCAGATCTTTAGCTCATTTGTAAATCATTACTATAAAACCTTTTATGGCTAGCAACAGATTTAAAAGAAATTTCCTGATATTCTGCCTCCTTCATATATGAGGATTAAACTAAGTAATAAAATTTTACTGCCTGCATGTTATTCATTTGAGATTGTGTATTATTCATATTTATAATACCTACTGACATCTATAGAAATACGATAAAAAGCTACTTTTCAGAGATTACCTGTTGTGTTCAAATCGATAAATTTTTAATTTGATTAGAAAAAGCTTCATATGGACAATGTATTCATAGATTCTTCGAAAGGTATTCGATAAACGTGATTCAACCAATTGTTCGCTGGTATTGAAAGGATAAATGGAGGATTACGAAGTAACTCATGTCCTTAACTCATTTAAGGAAAGTACGTGAGATTGAATATTAGAGTCTCATTTTTGGAGACAAGAAGGTTTTTCCCGGTCTTTATACAAACAATATGAAAAACTTCAGTACGGAGGAAAAAAGTGAATAATTTTAAAATGAACTTTCTTTGAACTCGATTGCTTTCTACCTTCCTTCGGAAGATTCACATATTTTTAGTATAGAGAAGAAGAAATCCGAAAACCTTTCTGCCCCAAAAGATGACCTCTCCCAAAAATGAACCCGTTTTAATGAGATGAATATTATGCAAGATGCACAGGATAAGGTCTAGATCACCTTTGTAGGTGAAATGATTAGTCAAAATACATCGGTATACAGAGGGAAACATTACTTTCACTGAAGGTCACCCATTTCTGCTCAATACCACCTGAAGCAAATGATTTTCGGCACTAATGAAAGCTGTTTTTCATTCATCTGATGTAAATTCTTCAAGTATATCATTCATACAGATGAGTCCCGCCTGCTCACGGATATAGAGGGATCCTTGCTTGGAAGAGGTATGACCACAACAATTGTCCACATTGAAGATAATCAGCAAAATGGAATCCTTGAGTACTTTAGTTGATCGAACCGATGCGGAAGAATTCATGGAGAAAATCAGGGAGCAGAGAGCAAAAATTTTGATCCATTTATGAGTCTAGAATAGAAATAGAATAGAAATAGAATAGAAATAGAATAGAAATAGAATAAAAATAGAATAGAAATAGAATAGAAATAGAATAAAAATAGAATAGAAATAGAAATAGAATAGAAATAGAATAGAAAAAGAATAGAAATAGAATAGAAATAGAATAGAAATAG
>WOGN01002839.1:0-16107 GCA_015342105.1 Leptinotarsa texana
AAGTCTCCAATAAATAGAATTACAGACTCATTCAACAGATACTGTTTCAATTTGGACGTTTTCTCCATATCCTCACAAATGTATGAAAGTAACATAAAGAAAATATTCAATTTTTAATCATTTATGTTTTAGATTAAGCTTTTAGATCATTTATCTGTTGAACGCCAGTTTGGTTAGCACAATCTGTATTTTAGTGGATACTTGTTTGGGTTCTTTCACCTGTATGTGTCCCGAATTTAGAATAAATAAATAAATAAATAAATTCAGGACCAGGCAAAAACGGTCTTCGTCGATTACATCGAAGCCCGAGCACGCAATATTCATGCTGACGAAATCATTCGACTTGTGTTACATTGGCGAAATACACTAATACGATAAGCAATTTTATTGAATTGAATGAGTATTTACTGGAATATTACAGTTTGACTCATAGACGTTAGTACACCAACGGACAAAACTTGATTTTAAATTATTCGTCGTAATTGATTTGTGAAACATCCCCTTGAACTGTGCTACCTGAAGTAATGCGTGAGATATTCTGTTAAAATTATAGTCACCCTCTCACAACTTGGGGTAAACTTTGTTATTTCAATCCAAGAAACCCCACTTCAGTTCTAAAGAAGTGCGCTTGAAACTGACCGTCCATGATAATCAATTTCAGAACCAAGATGAACTCTATATGTTTCTATTATCAACGGACCTCAGTTCACCTCATCTGTTAAAGACGCCAATACTTGGCTGGAGAATCGCCCGTGAAGAAAAGTACTGCAGTTCTGGTGTTTGGCAGAAGTAAATGTTTCCGGAGCACACCAATTCAAAAAAATTCTATTAGGTTTGTTTCAAAAGTTTCGTTCGTTTTCATGAGTCCACTTGGAACTGTAATGGCTTAGTGAATACTAAATCAATAAGTGCCATTTGCCAGTGCACTTTTACCAACGTAACACAAGTCGATAAATTTCGTCAGCATAAAAAATATGTTTCTGGAATTCGATGAAGTCGACGAAGGCTGTTTTTATCTGGTCCTACTAGTGAGAAAGTTATTGAAGTGCTTGAGAAAATGGTAGTCGGTTAATGAGAGTTCTGTCGAATATGGTAAGTCAGGCAGAGTGGAAGATTGGCGTGAAATATTGTACGTTGATTATTATTGATTATCGACAGGACCCAGCCCCTGCTTTGATGTAGACGATTGTGTTACGTTTCAATTTAGCACTGGATCAAAACTGCCCCTCTATGACCTTTCAAAATCTTTATTCGGAGGTTGTTAACAGTATAATTCAAACAATACATTCATTTAACATCATAGTAATTGCAATCTTTCGTTCCATAGGAAACCATACCTGAAATGTAAAAATATATATGTATGATCTCTGACTAACTGCTCCGGCAGAGTTGCCAACCGTAGCGAAATTCCACTACTGTAGCGAAACTTACTCGACTATAGCGGCGTAGCGGATTTGCTGTTTTTAACATATCTTCCCGACCATAAATAAAAATCATTTCTATACGTTCAGCAGTGTTATTCACCATTGTTGCAGATAAAAATTCTCGTGTACAACTTATAGAAAACAAAATCAAATGTATTGCTAATAAGAGTATCGTTTCCCGTAAAAAGTGTGATACAAAAATATCTCTCAAGAGCGAATCTTTTAAACACACTACATTCATTACTTTTACTCATCAAGTGAGTCAAACTTTTTCAGGAACAGGTACAAAAATAGTACAGGCGTGAAATGTAACCAAAATGTTTTGAACATTTCCTAAATTATTAATTGAAAACATGAAATTGTATCTCAATAAATACTGTTTCATTCAATAAACCCAAACTACTACATTGAATTAAGCTTCAAAAGGTAATATTGGACGGCATTTCTGACTGGGTTCTAGGTTAGGTATCACATTACATTATTTTATTTTCCTTTTCCTTTTATAAACGTTGTTCTCAGCGATTCCCTATATTTTATTGAGTTGCTCAGATATATGAATGGTAAGTTTTAAAATTGTCACGCTATATATGTTTCAGATAATTTTCTACTTTTTCAACTTCGTCAATGCTCTGAATGCTTTATGGAGGCTTCCATTTATGATAAAAAAATCTATTTCTTATGTCACTGTTACGTTACCCCAACTAAAGTGAATGTTCCTTAAATCTTTGTTCTCACCATTTCCAATAGTAACTTGAAATCATATCATTCTCACTGAGTTTCATCTGAGAAATTACCATCATTTTACATAAATAAATGAAAAAGGTGTACTTCAGTCAACATTTATTTTTTTGAAATTTCCGTAAAATCCTAGGATTTCATCATTTAGTAGAGGAGCTGGTCTTAGTAATTCGTCAATTTGCATATTTCCCAAAATGTCAAATCTCTCTTTGTATTGGCAAAATTTTTGTCTCCAACGCTCTAGAAAAAAAAACAACCAATTAGCATCTCTTTTCGATATTATGAAACCTTTGGCTGAAAAAAGATTCGAAGATCAACTCAACTCGAATCATTCCAGATACTTTACTTCATTCTTGTCCATTAGATTCTACAACAAATGTTGAAGAATGTCATTACATGTTACACCATCAACAGAAACTGTTACTTTTTGATGCGCAAATACCTATTCAAAGCAATTTTTTAGCGGGAACTGTATACATTTTTCATCAAGCAATGAATATTAGAAAAACATATTTCTACACGAAAAGATTCATGTCTATGAAGTGAAATAATTTATGCAAAGTGAAATGATATATGCAAAGATTATGATTATACTCATATTTTGATTGTTTGAAAAGATTTATCCGTTTTAATGTCAAATGTTTTTGTAGCTCCATGTTTCAATAAATATCCATTTTTCTGGGTCGTGGGTAAACCGATCGATAAAGAACTTGGTACTCTATAGAATGATGCTTTAAATTTTTTCCAAATTTTGTTTATTTTTAATTTTATCAGCTCATTGTCTTGAGCAATTTTAGACCAGTTTTTCTCTACGGATTCAAATTGAACCAAAGCGCTGCCGAAACAGCCCAAAACATTTACCAGGCATTAAGCAATGATACTGTTAATGAACAAACTATTTGTTGGATTACGAGATTTCGTTGCGGAGATTTTAGCCTTGAAGATGAGCTCCGAATCAGTAATCCAGGACGAGGATTTGGGGACCCTGGTAGAGACTGATCCATGAAGAACGGTACGGAATGGTATTCCCAAAGGGTCTTCAACCCTTTATATCAACGACTTATTGAAAAAAACAAGAATTTAATATATTGCTTTCCTGACGACAGCACACTTGTCTCGTCATTCCATTTGGATTCCAGGACATCGGTTGAGAATGCATATCTTCACATTCTAATTGAAATAGAAGTAACCAGGTTCAAAACCACAGATAGTCGGAAACGTGCCTTCAAATGTAGTTGAGGAATGAAGGTTCGGCTAGCTGGACTGACTGAATACTAACGTTTTGTGCGTTTCACGATATTTTTTTATCAGTGCCGTGTGTTCGCGGGGTTAGGTGAGGTAGTGAGTGGTTTTGCAAAACGATTTTTGAAAACTTTTTCTCAAGAACAATTATCGTAAAACCAAACTGATATTTTTGCACTCGACGCGCGTTTTGCTAACGAAGTAAGCATCTTCAAGAGAAGCAAATTGATACTGAATCTAAAGATAAGGGTTAGCTGTTTATATACCTGAAGTTTTTTGGTCCGATGTGGACTTCGTTTGTTAAATGATGATTATCCTAATTGATTTTTTGTTAAGTAACTAATGGAACCATTACCTGCAAATTAATTCGTCAACAATAGATTAACAAGCGAAAAATCAACTTGCAGGTAATGGTTTCACTAGTTAATTATCGAAAAATCAATTAGGATAATCATCATTTAATAAACAAAGTCCACTTCGGACCAAAAAACTGTTGGTATATAAACAGCTAACCCTTGTCTTTAGATTCAGTATCAATTTCCTTCTTTCGAAGATGCTAACCTTGTTAGCGAAACGCGAAACACCAAACCAGTTCGGAGTTAGCGTAATAGATCTCTAGAAAAAGTTTTTAACTTTCATACCAAAGGTTCCAATTCCATCGTTTGAACCGATTTTTGAGAAAATCTCAGTGTTTTTGGGTACTTTCATCAATATGGCTTTCTGAATACTTTTTGAAACAAATGATAACATTATGTGTGAGAAATCTGTGTCAATCGACAGGGATCCGGAATTTGAAGGACTGACGTGTTCAAGTTCAGCGAGTGATTTTAAATATTCATGAGTGCTTGAAGAAGGAAAACTGTCACACTTCACAGAATGCTATTGTGAATAGAATATGCGAGTTAACGAAACTATCTCGTTCGACAGTTTTCGAGTCATTGAAATAGGGGCTGTCATTGACCATGCAATGAAACGAAAACAAAAGAATGAAAAATTCGCAAACGTTGATGGTGATACAAACAATGTGATTCGGCGAGCAATTTATGGTATATACCAATAAATTAAGTACCAATCTTAGAAATGATTTGGTATAAATTATTCGATTATCCCGATTACAATTACAAATCTGTAGAAACTCTAGGATGTGTCTTAATGTCTTGTGGTTTCAATCATAAAAAATTGAACAATCGGATGGTCACAATAGAATCGACACACATTGTTCAACTCAGACAAGAATATTTGAAGCGAATGAAAAGCTACCGAGAATCCAGCAGACATATAATCTACCTCGACGAAACTTGGTTTGATACCCATGATGTTGTCAAATATGGCTGGGTAGACGAAATCAAGTATTGTGCTTTGAACACACCTTCTTCAAGGGGAAGACGTGTTATAATTTTGCATGCCGGGAAATAAAGTGGTTTCGTACCTAACGATTTGCTTCTGTCGGACAAAAATGTAAAAGATTTGTCTGCTGATTACCATGAAGATATGACTGCGGCTTTATTCGAAACCTGGTTCAGTGAGTAGCTCCTCCAAAATATTTCTCCGAAATCGGTTATTGTTATGAATAACGCTTCGTATCATTTTCGGTTATTGACTAAAATACCAAACAATAACACAAAAAAGCAGATATTGTTGATTTCATGCGAAATCATGACATGGAAATACCCGAAAAGATTTCAACGGAAAACGTATTACTGGCGACCATAAAATAACATTATTTCAAAAATTTGTATATTGTTGATTCGATGTGTGAAACACGTGGTCATATTCTTTTACGCTTGCCCCCATATTATTGTGTGTTAAATCCAACTGAATTGGTTTAAGCCACATTGAAAGAAAGCTTGCGGAAATATAATCAGTCACCGACTTTCAATGCTGTAGTGCCTGACAATAAAAGGCGAGCGGTGAATGAAGTAGGTAATAGTGATGTGTGGAAGAACTGTGTGGCCCACGTAATGTAATAAGAGAACAAATATTATGTGTTAAGTTCTATAAATCCGATCGTTATTCAACCCGATGATGATTTCACCTCATCCGAATATAGCGAAGAAAATTTTTTATTTTTCTAGTGATTTTGTTGGTATCTATTATTTTGTAAATATATGTTCGACGAGAATTTCGTGTGATTATTTGTGTTTTCACTGTATTTTAGAGTTTTCGATTCGGACATCAACTACTTTGAATTTAGAAGTTTTTCATAATTACTCATAGTGGAAAAATTCAGTTGATATAACTTTTTCATGGGGTGATCAATTGCTGTGATTGTAAGGGTGAGTAACTGAAAAACTACCATTGAAAAATAATATGCCGACGCCTATGTCGAGGCGGGAATTCCTTCCCTGTGTTGTTCCAATTGGTATTGGAACTACTATAACAACAATGGTAATGCTAATAAACTTCCTCGATTATTTGAAATCCTTGGAAATTTACATTAACATAAGCATGACGGATAGACAGATCTGCTAAACGACCAAATCGACCTAGTCTTCTCGCTGGTTGTCAAATTAGCTTATCCAGATTGTCACAGGTAAACAAAATTCAGGTACTCAGTTAAGTCTGTTATCACCATATAGATACATGAGGGTTGACATTGTTAATTATTTCGGATCATTGTGTACGTTTAAAAAAGTCCGTATAGAAAGGAACTACAATAGCGTTAGTTTTAAATACAAGTGGTAAAAATAATAGGAAGTTTCATTACTTATTTTTCATAAATATACTCGCATCATCAGTGGGTTATTTGTCTTTTATCTTGAATGCACTTGAATTCAAATGACTTTCATATCATTATTCAAGCACATATTGTGAACTGCAAATTATGAGAGGGTGGATCACGACCTGCACGGATCTTGTGATATTCAATGAGTTTCTAGTACTAAATATTGCAGTTTTGGAGTGAGAGAGAAGCAGGTTTTATGTTGAAGTCTATCTAGTAATGATATCACTTCATCAACGGTATACTTTTTCGAATGCCATGTTCTAGTGTTGGGACAAACATATTTCAGGTTACAGTTTTCACAAAAAAGAATAGAAAAACACTTTCTTTGAAAGAGTCGCTTTATCCCACTTCCGAACCCAATTTAAAATTGATGTTCGCCTATTGTGAAATGAATTGACGAATTACTTAAAAATTGTATTCTGATCAAAAAACATACCATTCAATTCTTGCAGTGACATTTCTTCACCTCCATAATCCTTTGGTAATATCCGGTGTGGTATGAAGTTGTAGATTGATTCGATTTTCTTGTGGAAATGAAACTGAAATAAATCACAGATGAAATGATTCCTAATCAGTTTGCCTGATAAATTTCACTATTATATTCGAAGAAGTAGATTCATCTATGTATATTCCCTATCGAACAAATTGAATTATATCACACGAAGTGACCAACACAATTGATTTCTCACCAATATGTCTTTGTATAACTCTGTAATGTTTTCTAACTCACCCTATTTGCCATTTTGGGTTTCATCATTTTTTTTGCCAAAGATACAATAGGTTCAAGATATGACGGGGCGTTGATGAAATGTATTTGTTTTGTGTTATTGTTGAATGTGTCCTGAAAATAAAAATGATCATTTCTAAAAGAAATATTTTGAGATTTCGTAATATTAGTAAGTGGAGAAAAAATGTTTTCTTCCATTTTTCAGCCCAGCTTGATATGTTATTCATAACAAGAATTCGACTGGCAGACGGTTCGTTCCTAATTCTCTGCTTGTGCAGTTCTTTACCTTTGACTATTTTTGATTTGTTTTGAGTTTCTACCCGAAATCATTATTGTGTCGTGAAGTGACTTCGAATGGAATTACCTACACAGTAAAAAACAATACTTATTTCATAAAGTGAACTTGGTTGTTGCCCGCATTATGCCCAGAAAAATACCCTGATATCCATAAATCATAAGTACAGTACACGTCACAAAAGTGATTCCTCTGTTATATCAAGATCAGAAACAAGCACCCTATACAAAAAAGTTATCTTTACTTGTGACCTGCATGGCTTAATCCTTCAAGAACTGAAAAAATTCAATTCCCGTCAATTACTGAAATCAAAAACAAAGGAATGAATAAGCTCTCAATCACGACTTTCCATCCATCCATAGATTGATGTGAAAAACGAATATTACCGTTTGTTATAATAATAGAAAAACTGGAAATTGGAAAAAATAATCTACATGAAAATTATTACTCTAGAAATTACTATAAATTCATTTATAATTTATTTAACTACTCTTTTCCACTATCAACGACTACCACGCTTACTAATTCACCTTTCAGAATTGTTTGTATATGTATATGCTTCAGTTGGGAAAATATCCATAAATGTCCGAAAGTTTAAAATTTGTACATTCAAATGTAAGATCATTATTCTCAGGGTTTGATTTGCTCTCGGAATACATTTCGAATGAAAATATTGATATATTTGGTGTCACCGAAACCTGGCTCTCTCCAACAATAGACTCTGATACCATTGTAATTAACAATTATCATTTAGTTCGCGGCGACAGAACTAATAGAGGGGGTGGCGTTGCCTTCTACATCAATAACTCTATTAAATTCAAAACACTCTTCAGTCATATAAGTTCTAATCATTAACAGTTGTGGATCTCAACAACCCACAGATGTGAAACTCTCGTTTTTGGAGTATTATACCGTCCCCCTTCAGCTGATTCAATGGAAGTTTTAAACGAACTCGAAGACAGCGTGGCCAAACTACTACCTTCTTGTAATTTTTTCTGGCTGCCGGCAATATTAATATCAAACTGTTAACCCACGACCGACGTTCTCAACTCCTTACAGATTTTATAAATTCGTTCGATCATTTATAGAGAAGCCTACTCGAATAACTGCTTATTCTTAATCACTTATTGACATCGACCTCGTCTCTGATAAGAAAATAATATTATATGTGGATGTTAATGTTATTCGTGGAATTTCAAACCATCTGTCAGTAATGTGCAAAATTATGTTTCTGTTTTTTCTAGAAGAGTTAAAATGGTTTCTTTTCGCGATTTTCGTAACTTCGACTTCGATCTATTTCATTTAGACCTTCTGAATATTCAGTGGGATTTCGTCTATCAACTCGATAACGTGGATCGTATGGTCTCCTTCCTGAATGACAACATTCTTAATCTTTTCGAAAAACACGCCCCTTCTTAATCGAAGAGAGTAACTGAACCTCCTGTACCTTGGTTAACTTACAATATAAAAATGATGATTGCACTCAAAAACCGAGTTCTGAGTAAATACAAGAAATTATTATCTCTCGCCGATTGGAATTGCTATAAGGACCTTAGAAATTATATATGTAGTGCGATACGACGTGAGAAAAAAGCATATCTGGACTTTGTTTTAAGAAATGAAAATTCCAAAGCAACTTCGAATACCTTAAGAACGCTATATATCCTGAGGAACAACAAAAAATCAGATATCCCTGATGAATTAAAAAACGTCAATCTCAATAACCAGCACTTCAATTCCATACCTCAGCCTATCAGATCTGCTCACCAATTGTCCTTATTAGATAGATATGTTAATTTAGAAGAATCTGAAAACTCCTTCCACTTCACCACAGTCACCAGTGAGATTGTGCGAAGTTTCCTGAGACGCATCAAAAGCAACGCTTTGGGTTCAGACGGGATATCCCTCAAAATGATCGATATCGTTGACTCTTTTTTGATAAATCACTTCGCCTTTCTCATAAACTTTATCATTACCAGTTGCCAATTTCCAAAATGTTGAAAAAATGGATTGGTTATTTCTCTAGTTATATGTAACTCAACTACTATCCTTTCTGACTTAAGACCAATTACAATTCTACTGTGTCTCTCTAAAGTAGTGGAATCGATACTGAAGAATCAGATTAACGAGTACGTCAATGAAAATCATATTATAACATCTGTACAATTAGGATTCAGAGCTCAGCATAGTATCAACACGGCTCTTCTGTCAATTACAGACGATATTTTTCAAGCTGCAGATGAACAAAATTTTACCTGTTTCTAGATTACAGCAAGGCATTTGACACTCTGGATCATGATATATTGTGTGACAAACTTGTCTGCTTCGGTTTCTCTCGGAAAGCAGTGCCACTCTTAGAAAACTATCTGAAGAATCGTACTCACAGAGTTGTTATGGATGAAATCTCAGATGCTCTACCGGTATTAACGGGACTGTCACAAGGTTCTACCCTTGGTCTCTTGCTTTTCAGCTTGTATCACTATGCAAATGACACGCAGTTATATTTCTCTCTTTTGCCTGTCGAGTCTACATCTGCTCAGTCGTATAATAATAACGATCTCCAAGCCATCTTTGACATATCTACAGCCCATAAGCTTAAACTCAATTCTGACAAATCCACAATAATGATGTTCGGAGCTAACAGAGAGCTCACCAACTCTACTTTTCAAGTTCGCATCGAAAACAAAATACTTCCCTCCGTGGCCGAGATGAAAAAGTTAGGATTGTGGTTTGATCTGGAACTTCGCTTTGCTAAACATGTCAGCTACCTGAACCAATCTTCTTATAACGTTCTCAGGCAGTTTTTTCCTAAATGTGATTTGCTCAACATAAATTCAAAACTTAGATTATGAGAGTCTCTGATCATGTCAAAAATTTCTTATTGCGACAGTATTTATGGACCTGCTTCAAAACAATCGGATCCTCTCCGACTACAACGTATTCAGAATAGCCATATATCCCCAGCAATGCAGGATGGGTAAATGTTAAGAAACTCAGAACTCTATACCTTCTTACCAACACACATAAAGTTTTGGCAAATCGACAATCTGATTACTTACTGAAGAGGCTTAAAACAGTTTCTACGATGAACAGCTTTACTACAAAGAACAGCTCAGTTCTCGTCATCCCCAAACACAAATTTCCCATCTTTACCAGATGCTTCTCATATAATGCACCCAAATATTATAATCAATTACCCTGCGAATTTCGATCATACACCATTGAAAACTTAAAAAACGACTAATGACTTGCTTAACTCTTTAGCCTCTTATCCGTTCCCGACCTTGGCGTTTCTAAAATTAATTTTCTAAAGTGAATAATAACTAATTTTTTGATATTATTAACTCGACTTGATTTTTTTTTTGTGTTTACATTATTTAATTATAGTTTATCCTAGGTTGAGTTGAAAAACAGCCTTGGCTGATACTCCGCCTATTCACCATATACTGTTTTTGTTCCTGTATACTGTTTTATTTAATTTTTGTCTATTACATTTGTATGTTTATGCTGAATAAAGACATATTATTATAATTATTTAATATCCTTCAGATAATCTTCTCCGATATCTTATATCAACAACATAATTTTTAAATCTAATTTTTGCCACACTGTTTTTCAATTTCATTTTTACAACACTAATTCTTTTATTTTATACATTTCATACTTCATATTTCATTTTTATATTTGCTTTAATTCATTTGATATGATATCGAGATTTTGGATCTACGTAAACAATTTTCACTGTAGTCAAGGTTCGCCTTTTGGTATTTTGTCTGCTTTGACAAGATTATATTATTATTATTGTTGACTTCAATTGTGTATAGTCTATGAACTGATCTGGATGTAACTTAAATCAGGAAAAAATAGATCTAATCATTTGATTTGAAGATCAATTTTGCATGTCCATGGACACCTATCACATTGAAAAAAAAATACCAGTTTTGTCTAAAAAATTTTCAAATTACTAAATAGTTTGCTGACTAATACCGCTACGGTCGAAAATATGAAGTTCGTTGAAACTGATAAAGATAAACTTGTGAAAAATCTTACGTATTCAGAATTATGCAGGCTGATACGAACTATGAACAGACGAAATGAAAACAGAATTGAACTTGAGTCTCCAAGCGATATTCGGATCTCAGTATCACTATTTTTGGGGTTTAAAGGCTGTCGAATTTTTTAAATTTTTCCTGACGTTTCGCAGGCGCGAGTAGCTAGCTTCTTTCCTACCTACCACCTGTCGAAGCATATGGCCTCGCTCATCTAGCCTAATATGGAAAAAACGAACCCCTACGGCAAAAATTTGACAGATTTCGTTGGTAAAATTTGGTACTCAACTCTGGAGCTGGCAGATATTCTGGCCAGCTTCGATATTGTCTTCATGTTCACCAATGTTCCACTGGAAGTCTCTCTGAGGGAGCTATCGTATTGGTTTCAGGACGATATAGTCTGACTCTTTAGAGTATGTCTTCCAAAAAGTTTTTTTCAATTGAGGAATACTTTTTATGAGCAACTAGATGGTGTGGCGAAAAGAATTCCTTTCAGCCCAGTAATAGCCAACTGATTCATGGACCGTTCAGGAGATAAAACCATCAACACCTTTGAATTAAAACCGATCTTGTGGCTACGTTATGTGGATAATACTTTCGTCACCTAAAACATGAATGGGAGGCTTCACACCTTTCTCTAGAATCAGAGCATCTAGAGAAAGAACTGAATCATCTTCAAGTGAGATTGGGTAGATAGAGTGTACCCGAGATCAACAAGGAATGAAATTGTAAAGTTTCACGGTTCAAAACGTGAAGGAGGCTCAGATGGTTGCAGGATCCAATTCACCATGTATCACTAGGGTCACAGATAGAATTAAAAAACTCTTGGGGAAATACAATATTGGAACGATTTTCAAACCAAGAATATACAAGCCCTATCAGGCTAGCAAGGCAAAGACAGCAAAATTGCAGAAATATTCATCAATTTGTAGCTAATTAATTGCTAATTAGTTGCCAAAACAATGATTTTGTTGCTCGTGCCGATACCTATTTTGTTGCTGATAGTCAAGGTGTATTTGAGTACCCTTCTGTTGAGCAACTATATTAAAACACTTTCCATTCCAAAGGAAAGCGGTTTCAAGGTAACAAGGATGAGGAAAATGAAAAAAAAAATAAAAATCGGCCGATCGATTTCAACTATTTTGTTGCTGATACTCAAGGTGTATTTGAGTACTCTTCTGATGGCAACAAATTTCAAACGCTTTTTATTCTCAGGAATACCAGTATCAAGATCGAGGAAAGAGAAAAAAAATTTAAAAATCGGTCGGTCGGTTTTACCTATTTTGTTACTGCTTTTAAAGGTATATTTGAGTATCCTCCTGATGAGCAATAAATTTAAAATAATTTTCATTCCAAAGAAAAGCCGTTTCAAGGTAGCAAGAAAGAAGAAACTGAAAAAAGAAAATGTAATCGGCCGATTGGTTTTAAATATTTGTTGCTGATACTCAAGGTGTATTCGAGTGTACTCCTGGTGAGTAAAAATTATAAACACTTTTTATTCTGAGGAAAACCAGTTTTAAGATAGCAAGAACGTGGAAAATAAAAAAAAAAATGAAAATCAGCCGATCGGTTTCAACTATTTGTTGCTGTTACTCAAGGTGTATTTAAATATACTCTCGGTGAGCAACAAATTCAGAACATCTTTTATTCCAGGAAAGATTGCAAGATCATAAAAAATTAAAAAAAATATTTGAAAATGTTTCACCATACCCAAGCTTCAGCAACTAAATAGCAACTAAATATTCTGTAGAGATCAAAGGGAAAGTATATAGTTTATTGAGTTACTTTGCTACCTTGATATCACGCTAGCATTCTTTGCGAATTCTAAGGATCGGCACTAGCAACAAAATCGTTGTTTAGGCAACTAATCAGCTGAAATTGATTTATTTTTTTGCAATTTTGCTGGTTTTGTCTTGCTAGCCGGATAAGGTTGAAGATACAACAAAGATACAACAAAAGCTCAGGTTGGTATCAGCAGCAGGGGAATATTGCATACCTTGCGGGAAGGTATATCAAAACCACCAGAAGATGCACGACAAGAAGGCTGAAAGCATAAAAGGAACTTCAGACTGGGCCAAAATAAAGAGTCGGCTGTGACGGATCACGCACTTAGTAAAGAAAATCATTGGATTCTGTTCGAAAACATGAAACTTATTGCACCTAACCAGGCATACCATAGACCGACTGGTGCAGGAGGCGATAGAGTTTATTATAGACACGGATAATTTTACCGAAATAGAAGCTGTGAAGCTCAACCAAATATGAAAGCCAATTCTGAGGAGTTCAAGAATAGAAGACATCATGAGGTAGAAAAGGGTCGTTTAATGTGATTGACAATTGACCTGATCCAAGTAGAAATGTCTGCACACCAAACTATCTGAGGCAACACGCTTCACACAGCAGTAATAAAAAGTCATCGAAGGTAACTTCAGGATGTATGAACCTTTGAAGCAGGGCATCGGAAATCGACGGCCTTCAAACCAAAAAAATGGTGACACTAAAAACCGCAACCACGAAAGTCTTAACCATTTTGTTGATATACGGATTTTTCTCGAACGTGAAAAAATGGAAACCCTCGAAATTGATATCCAAATTCTGAAGAAGAGAGCATGAAGAAATATTTTCATATTTGGCATAAATATTTCAAAAGAGACAAATCTGCTACGGGAAACTACTCGAGCTCTCAATAATCATTTTGACATCAATACTCTGGTTGAACAAGATATCAACAACATATATCAAATCTAGAAAAACTTTTGTGTATCCCCCTTTGTTCTTGAATGTGTTTCGTATCTGAAAAAACAAAAACTGAAAAGTACTGAAGTCGCTATAGCCAATTACGCATCCTATGAACAGAAACAAAAAGAGAAAGTAGTATTTCCCCACCTTTAAACTGCTGTACAGCAGACTTGGGGTTACACCCAAGAACTGAAGGTAAACAACCATAAACGACATGTACCCGCGGATTGGGCTCTGACTCTAATTTCAATCGAAAAATCATATTTGGCGATGATGACCATTTCCGGATAAATGGATACGAAAACGAGCGAAATTGTCAACTTTGGAACAAAACCAATCCACATGAAATCCAAGAGAGAGCATTCAGTGAATGTCACTGTTTGTTGTGGACCCCGTTAGACTTTTATTGTGGAGTTTTCCTGGGGTTTTAAACATAGGAAGCGCTTAACCCTCAAACACCTATCGTTGCCGTACGGCATCAATATTTTGAACTTTTAAATTCGATAATCGAAACTGCGTGAACTTGTAGAACCGGTTGCCGATATCACAAAATGGTAGTTGAGATATTGGCCGATAGATACGTATGTTGGGAACTCATTTCGGTTGGTCTGTTATGCAGTTGGCGAATCACTTTATTACCGCATGCATCGTTTTCACCGAAAAATGAACATACACTGGGCGTGAGTATTGTATTTTTTATAAATAGTATTATATAGTATTCTTATCATTATGATTGGCCACAATAAGGTTCAGTTAACGTGCAACATATGCCGATTTAAAAAAAATTGATATTCTGTGTTTTACGTATTTTTATTCAGCTGTTGCCATAAGGCAACGATAGGTTCCTAAACTGCTTTCAAAACTATTTTTTTTTTCAGTCGAGGCTTCGACCTTTAGAAGGCTTTGGCTATGTTAGAGGAAGATTATGATGATTTAGCTGCACCAGGCGTGAGAGGAATATTCATAACTCCGCCAGAGGCTGTAGATCTCACTGATGAGGACTCGACCGTTAAAGATGAAGGTGGTTTAGTAGACAATTTGGGAAGAAATCAGTTATCAGCGGCAGCAGAAGTTGCACTAGACAATAACCAATGAATATCTGGAGAACCTTTTCACGATATAAAACCTGAAGAAGTCCAAAGGCATCACAAGAAAACCAAACTCAACTTCAAATAGACTACCCATTACGAATAAACCTGAGTAGTCAAAACCAAACTATCCGCAGTTTCACAACAAGACCGTGGTTGAAGTGTTCGAAACTTTTCTGGATGATGCTATTATAAATCTTCTTGTCGAAGAATCGAATAAATATACTGGATTCAAAAATTGCCCCACTCCTAATATAACCACACATGAGATGAAGTGTTTTATAGGCATACTCTTTCTAACTTTATGTTGTTTCACCTGGAAAAAGGTTTTATTGGGATACGGGTGACGATACGCACAATAAATTAGTATCTGAGGCTATGCGCAGAGACAGATTCATACAGATGATGAAGTTTTTACATTGCGCTGATAATACCAAGCTTGATGAGACAAATAAAATGTGTGAACTTCGTCCATTCATTGATATGTTGAAAACAAATTTTTTGAAGTATTTTGTACCCGTTGAACATTTGAATTATGATGTAGCAATGGTAAAATATAATGAACTCGCTATTCTTGCAAGCAGTATATTAAGGGTAAATCCATTAGTTTTGGGTATAAGGTGTGGTGTCTCAATACTGATTTTGGCTACTTTGAGGTCTACCAGGGAAGTAGCTAAGATAAAAATGAGCTGTGTAGCTCTAAATACGGAGCATGTGCAGCTCCAGTGAAAATGCTGGACAAATTACCGAATCAGACGTATCGTCATAATATCTATTCCGATAACCTTTTCACTGCATTTCCATTACCTACCCATCTGAGGGAAAGGGGTTATGGGGCAACAGGAATGAAGAGAGAGAATCGGTGCTTAAATCTTGTACTTTCACTGATAAAAAAATGACTAAGAAGAAGATAAGGGGAACACACGAAAATGGGGTTTTGGTCGCACGATGGAATGACAATGCTGTGGTGACTGTGGCTTCCAATGTTCATGGCATCCATCCGCTCAGTCAAGTAAGAAGATACTCACAATCAGAAAAAAAAATGTTCAAATCTCTAGACCATTTTTAGTTTCTGAATAC
>WOGN01002840.1:0-16106 GCA_015342105.1 Leptinotarsa texana
CCTGAATTATATGCTCAGTTTGCTTTTGGGATTATGCGCTCTGTTTGATTTTTTGGAGTGATACGATGGATCTCCATGTTGCTGACAATCTTTGAGTGTCATCCCACTTGGTCATAATTCTCGGTCGTTCTTCAATATCGTTAGCACATCTGATTGTTCGAGAGTAAAAGTTTTCATTGTTTGCTTGTGTTTTTGTGTTCTCGAAAATAATGTTATGTTCTGACGCCAAAACGTGTTGGAAGAGAGAAGACAGGGCTTTTCCCTTCACTGATGATTTGTATTCAACCTTGCGTATGTTGATTCTTCTGTTGGTCTGACCGATATAAGTCTTGTCACAGTCTTAATATGGTACGCCGTTAACTCCTTGGGACTCCAGTGGTATATGATCCTTTTTTTTCAAGGACAAAACACAAGCACAACAAAAAACTCTTTAAGACGCTCTAAGAGCGATGCCTTTGCGAAAGTAGCGATTCACATTAGATTTGAATCGCTGGAGATTAAATTCATTTAGAAAAACATTTTCAGAAACTTTATTCCATACAAACACAGTTCTTAAAATGAAAGAGTTGTTGAACATTAAAGTTCGAGGTGTACCACATGGATCTCTTTGTACGTTCTGGTACGAATTATGTTGCTATGTTGTATTGGTAGAAAATTATGTTGTCTGTGGTTTCTTCAATATATGGCAGTATGAACGGTGTGTATATGCGTAAGTTGATACTTTTTTCGAAAAATTGGAAAAAATTTCAATTTTTCCCAAAATGCGAAATTATTAAAACAAAATATTCAGCCATATTACACTTTAACTCGTTAATTATATTTCCAGAGTAAATTGAATTATTTCTTTTTGTTGTTGGGCAGGTGTCATTTTTATTCAAAGATGAAACTATAGGAAATGCAATCTCAGTATCTGTGGTCCAGATCATGGTACTGAGAAATGTTAATTTTTCCAATACGTACTCCTCAGGTAATAAAAAAACTATTTTACTATTCAGATTTCACAGAAATCATTTGGTTTTAGGTATGTTACTGAAGTTTTGCAATTGGACGAAACAAAACATTCGAGATAAATCTCATAATGTTGCTGTTTTATTGACAAGGTACAGTATTAGTATTTTTTCATATATTTTTTGAAAATGAAAATATCGTTTCTGACTGATAGATGGAGTATCAATGGAAGTTATTCTTATTTTTACGACTTTATTTTTCAGTTTGTGAATATAATAATTAGTGAAGATATAATTTACAATGCGAACTTTATTTGATAGGTCTTTCAATTTTCTGTCCAATAATACTGTTTCACTTTAAAAAATCGGATTAGCGTTCCTAAGTATCTAGCCGTTTTATATTGGTTTTAGATCTGTAAACGAGAAGTATCATAATTTGAAGAAAAATATATTCAAATCCCAATCCAGTTTATTCGAATAATATTATTCATTCACTTTCTGATATATGAAGTTTACAAAGGACCCCGCACTAATAAAAACAATGAGAAAAAGATATACCAGTGAATAAGATTCGGATGCATTTGAATATTGAAACACAGTGAGTATGTTTCAATATAAATAGGAATCTACATCTCAAGTTTGGTTTCGAGTGAAACAAACTCTTACAACTATTACAAGCAATATCAGATTTGACCGAAATTCCATTTTCAACTGTACGTAAAACAGTTAAAAACAAACTTTATGAACGCAAGACGCGATGTGATACAAGATTACCAAAACATTTAGATGTTCATCTAATAAAATCATTGTAAAAAACAATATACGACTGTTACAAAAGCAATGAGATTCCTACAATTGAAAGCATAAGCAAGAAATTGAATACTTCTGCCACGTGAGCTACTGTGACAAAACTCTTTAGAATTGGATAAAGAACCTAGGATTTATATTTAAAATAATAAACAAACGTTAAGCAGTTATGGAAAGCAGAAGAAAAGTCGAATTGCGTAAAAAATATTTAGAACAAATAAGTGAATACAGACAAGAATAACGGCAAATTTTCTATTTGGACGAAACTTAGTATGACACTCACGACACAGTTACGAAAGGGTGGACTGATGGTTCGAGAATGTCTATGCCTAACATGCCTGCAGAGATTGGATCGCGACTAATTTGTCTAAAATAATTCTCTAAAATAATCTCCAGATAATCAATAAGTTTGTTCCAAAATACCCATTTTATTTTGATGTTTTGTGATTTGATATTATTGAATATTAAGTTCTTGATACAATACTGTATAGTTTGGAGTAATTTTCGGTGTTAACAAAAAAATAAAAATAACTTTGCACCAAAAATTTTTTGAAATTATTTTACTCTTCAAAAAATTGACCGTGGTTAACACCATAGTTGTGTAATTTGTGATATTACAGGCTTTTAAAATATCATTTTATAGGGATGCATTTTATTTTCTCTTAACATGTTTACTACTGGTATATGGCTAACATTGAACTGCTTTTTTTATCTGCTCCACAATCAAGCTCGCAAAACTGCTTATCTATTTTGATTATTGTTCCTTGAGATATGGACGGTAAATTAGGAAATTTCTCATGAAATAGGCGAGCTATCTCCTTTCGTGTTCGGGTTTTATCAGTCATTTGTAAAACTGTTATTTTATGCATTTCCGTTAATCTAACCATTCGTCAGACTTGAAGTTAATGAAATTCAAACTTAAATTTGACTGACAACTAATGTTGTAACATATAAAACAAGTTAACAATGCGTTTTAAACTAACGTTGCTACGGAAATTATTTACAGTTTTTTAAAGGACACCATCTAAAAAAACTATTGCAATGGTTTTTGCTTACTTTCTTTTTATCAATACCACAACATTAAATAAGTTTTGAGTATATTGCAATATGGTTTGACTGTATTTTATCGAATTTCGGTAACCACATGATTTTAATTTATTTTATCTTAATTGTTGCAATAAACTTGAAAACGATAACATTTTTGAATAGAAAATGAAGTTACCTTTCAAACGATATATCACGAGCCTATACTTCCCATTAAAAAAAAAGGGTTGTACCTGTCATTCATCGGGGTTGAAAGTAAGGGTAGCATTTTTCCGTTGAAGTATGTCAAATTATAATTCATTTTGTTAAAATATGTACAGTAACGGAAATAATGAATTAAATCCATTTGGCTATTACACTGTATACAAATGTGTCAACATATGTGCTCATCAATCTGAATCCAAATAAAGTTGCGACGATGGTCCAAAAAGTATGAAGAAGGTATGTTTCGAAATAATTTCTGAAATTATTCGAGAAATTCCTTTATTTTCTGACAAAATGTAGATGAGTCATTCTTTGTATGTCTTACAACACCTGTAGTGGGGGTTATATTCATCCAAAAAATTGGGTTTTTGTGTGATTAAAATCTGTTTCTCCGTTAATCAGCTGTTGCTCCCATACGAACAACAACTCTCAGAAGTTGAGAAACTAAGGAATAATGAGGTCTTACCTTTTAACGTATGATTCCTATATGTGAAACATATACTACAGACTGTGATCTCTTCGGACGGGCCATCTCATATAATTGAGGATATAACTTCCTCACAAATTAGTCAAAAAATTAATGAAATTTCAATTGTTTGAATAATCTGACAAAACTAAATATGTATTTTGTTACTATTCAATGATATATACATTTGAATTTGGGTTTATGTTAAAGGGAATTTCAACGTTTTGATCTTTTCTAGGTTGAAATTTTGAAAATCAGACTAGATTTTTTACTCCCTACTTCTCCATCTTGTTTCAGGGATACTATCTGCCGAAATGAGTCAGTCCCACCACAGCGGTGTACGACTTTAGGTGTAGCTGAAGTCGGTTCGATGTGCCAATCAGGATGTGCCATTGTTAGAGACAAAGGACTTGCTTCTTCTTATACGATAGCCCACGAAATAGGCCACATTTTGAGGTATTGGATTTTTTTCTAAGTTTGCTAAAAAAAAAAGTAAAGCTTTTCTCTCTGAACTTCTATTCCCCCGAATAATTTATAAAAAAAGGCAATCCTACTTTTTTGGCAACACATTTCTGTATTCGTAGACGATGACACTTTTCTTCCTTTTTCGGTACCTACTTTGATTACAAATAACCTTTATTTTTTTCAGCATGCCCCACGATGAAGATGGAAAATGCCAGCAACTGAACAAAGACATAAGTATTAGTAATATTATGAGTAAGGTGATTGAAAAAGACACAAAACCGTTTACATGGTCTCCATGTTCCAGATATTTTATTACAGAATTTTTAGAGTAAGTATAAATTGAATAACAAATATACTTACATTTTCATTCGAAGTCTGACATCGCTATAGATTTTCTTCCGCCATATTGACAAATATATATATTCTATTTTGTGTGAATTCCACTTCGAAATTGAAATATTTTTCAAAAATACTAATTGTTTGTAACCTTTTATAAGAATAGAAACTCTTTGGCAGCTTTTGAGTAGTATCTAATTACTTTAGTAGTTACGAATTTTGACAAACACGTCAAACATAACTAAATTTTTGTTATGAGAGAAATATTTTCAGAGACTACATTAAATTGTATTCTATCTGAAAACAACCTTAAGATAAAATAGACTTCAATAATTCAAACACTCAAATGATTGAGTGTAGAGTAAAATTCAGGAAATTTCAGGAAAGTATCAAATATTTGAATTAGCAAGCGCATGTTCAGTTTAACAGGTTATAAAGACAGTTGCAATTCACCATGAAACGGAAAAATCAATTTCCGAATATAAACTATTGGAAGCATTGTTTTAATTGATTCTTCATCAATTGAGTTCATCGACATTTATCTCAAATATTATATGCCAGAACAAGCATAAATAAATCAATAAACTGATGGATGTAGTCGTTATTACGTGGTAGGAAATCATGAAGAAAAGAGAATTTAAACTATCTATGTTTTTTACCACTTTTATTTGTAACTAACGTTACTGCAGTTTCGTCCTATAAGGACATTTTCAAACGTATACATTACATAACATATAGATAATAATGATTGATTACATTAGCCCTTTTATAACACCACAGTAGGTTATAATAGAAGTACTTAGCTTAATTGAGTACCTGAATTTTGTTTACTTGTGACAATGTGGATACGCTAATTTAAAAACCGGTGAGTAAACTAGATCGATTTTATCATTTAACACGTTGCACCCGCAATGTTCATGCTTGTGAATTTCCAAGAATTTTAAATAAATGAGTTTGCAACCCTTCCTCGCATAGTGCAGAATTTCTGTGTCGTCGAATCATTTTTACCTAGTCTGAAGGATCTTTCATGTTCAGCATACCGTTTTCAGAAATTTCGACCACATTGTCCCACATAAACACTATTACACTCCGGACACTTTTTTTGGCACCTTCGGAGCTGTCTAACTTGTCCGTTAAGTCCAAGTCTCCAGAAAACACTGCAGCCTCTTGGGCTTATTGCGTTTATTCTCTCATCTTCTCATGACACCCATTCCATCGGTCTCGTTCCCTGTACTAGTTTGTACATGTTCCGTGTTGGATGTTCGTCATATTCTTCCGGACGTAATTTTGTACGTCCATATATTGCCTGCCTCCTGTGATTCAGTGCTTCACATTGGCATAAGATGTGTAAAGCTGTTTCTATCTCTTCGTTGTATAATCTGCAGCTGAGGTCTCCGTGGTGCAGCCAGCCCTATTTTATTCAGGTGTCCTCTAAGCGGACAATTACCGGTTAGTAACCCTGTAATTATTCTGAGCCAATCTCTACTATATTGAAGTAGTTCTTATCTCGGACGATTCCCTAATGAAGGTTCTACTGTGTTTGTTGCCGGGTACTTTTGTCCAGTACTCTGTATGCTTCTTATTGGTTTATGTCCTAATTTGGTGTCGTATCAATGAACCAGAGCTGGTTCAGGACCTATATATGAAGTTGATGTCTGGTACCCTGGCACCCAGTACAAATTTAATGTGTTCCTGTTTGCAAGTTCATTCAGTTCTTCATGGCATTCCCAGAAAAGTTTTGATGTCACCTTCGGGTTTGTCAGAGTCTCTAATGCGCTCTTACTGTCTGCAAAAATATTGACCCGCTCATTTCTTTGAGGTCTCAATTTAATAAGTCTTGCACACTGCAAGATAGCATATACTTTCGCCTGAAAGACGGATGTGAATAGTCCTCCAAACACTTAAACTTATAATCTACATATTTCTCCATCTTTATCTTTGGTATTGAAAGGAAATGAGACCTGGCATGTGGTCTGAATGCCACTTCCACATTGTTTTTTCTGAAGAAACCCGCAATTGTCTCTGTTCTGTTACAAAAATATGTTTGAGGTACCATTTCTTGATTTCTGATTGTTTGATCTAGGGGTATATTAATCTGTAAGTGAATCTGCAGCTTTGTTTTCTGACTAACTTCTGGATTGTATCTGCATTAAAACCATTATTATGGCGTATCTCTGTCATTATTTTAATTGCCCTGTGGAAAAAAGTATATACCTACGTGAAATTTTAAGA
This sequence comes from Leptinotarsa texana, assembly GCA_015342105.1. Classification (NCBI taxonomy): domain Eukaryota; kingdom Metazoa; phylum Arthropoda; class Insecta; order Coleoptera; family Chrysomelidae; genus Leptinotarsa; species Leptinotarsa texana. The sequence continues at coordinate 6,502 of WOGN01002840.1, forward strand.
CCCGAAGATGTGGGAAAAAATTAACATCGTAAATATATATATATATATAGAGTACAGACAACAGGATCACTCATAGCGGAACATATTTCAAAATAACTGGGATTACATAATAAAATGGAGCGAAACAAAAATTGTCACCAAGGAACCTCACAAAAATGAGAAGACTGAAAGAATATATTATTTTAGTCGGTAACAAAACAAGTGTATTTCAACCAACTCTACGAAAATGGATCGTACCTGGTTAGCATCTGAGACGAGAGGTTGAAATATATATAATCCTGAGCTGAATCCTTGGAAAACAACCTTAATGTGAATTCCTGTAGACTCTCGAATATGACATCTGAACGTTTCATTCTTTTGACGTATATCAAAGAAAATATACTTGTTCTCTATTGAGGCATTCTTCACAAGTGGAAAGGATAATTTTACGAAACGTTAATCATCTAAAGAAGTCTAAGTATAAAATTTCATTTTTCCATTGTTTATACAAGTTATTTGATTGATTGCCCTCTTCAGTTGTTTATATCGAACAGTAACATTTGGGGGTAAACTTTTCTCTTTGCCCTTTAGAAGATTATGTAATGATTTAGTTTGTTTATTTTTCAGACTGTGGGAGTTTATAAACCCAAAAAACAATTAGAAACATTGTTTCCTTCACAAAAATTATGTCTGGAGTATTTCATCTGAACTGCCTGAAAAGTATCCAGTTACTGTAGAAGTTGTCTATATACATATGAAAAGACTGCTCTCCTTTTTATTTTGATGTAATCGAAAAAAACGCAGTTTTTCTTTCTGGCAAATATGTAACGGTAGATTTCGAATCATTTCATATCGTTGCGGAACCTGAAATAAAAAAGGTCCATTCATTCACGTTTCGCGAAGGACATTGACATAAAACAAAAGAGGAACTGCACCGGTCGCAGACACCTGTTTGTACGACGACAAAGGCATTTTCATTGAAATCCCTAGAAGGAAGTTTAGTGCCGACCCAGATTTTTTCGCAATTTCTACAATAATTGCGGTCAAAACTGTCAATTAAATGCGATTATAAAAAATGATGCAGAATTGGACTAGCCTACAAGTTACGACAAACCCATTAAAAATACCAGTTTTTTTTCTATGTGGTATCTTTGGGTTATATTTTTTAAATAGAAATATTTATCGTCGATTTCTTGTAATGTTATAAATTATACAAGAAATAAACCGATATACCTAATAAATAATTGTGAAACGAATATAAATTTGGTTTATGCGAAGAGTATGCGTTAGAAAAACAAATTGACAATGATTAATTAACAATCAGTCCTATTGATGAGGTTTGTAACATGAAATAACGACTCTAATCTAAAATACCCTTTCGTCAAATCTTCAACCAATATACATGGTGTTTCCTAACTACGCTACGAAACTTCAGAGGGTGATTCGTTAGGTCGTTTTGAGAAAAAAACTTTCTAATGAACATATGTGGAGTTGCTTTTTTTCTGAGATACCGAGCTTAGAAGATTAAAACAACGGTATTTATAAATATCCTTTCACCGAATTGGTTGAAATTTGCTACAGTTATTTGAAGTAATAAGGTGCTTATTTATCCCTAACTATATTGAAATTATTAGGTTCAGTGGAGTCTCATTGGGCACTACAGCCAACGAAATTGGGAAAAAAGTACACCACTGACTTGTTGTAGTTTTATATTTTTTAGATTATTCAGCTAAAATACAACTTTTTCATCGCTGATGTTTTCTTCATATCTAGTTTCGTTTTGGAGAAAAAAAATTGAAGCCATTTTGCATATCACGAACACCTGCTTTAGAGACCAAGTGACAGTGATAGTGTTATCATATAAACGAAAGTCAGAGTTGTCAATTAGCAGTGATTCCATCATGAATAATTTTACTACCGCTGAAATGGCTGACATGCACTTTATTTGTGGATTAGCAAATTGAAATGCGAAAGAAGCAGGGAGAATATACCAGGACAGATATCTTTACACAGCAATTCTATGTAATGAAACATTTAGAACGCTATATGCAAGATTATGAGAAACTGGGAGTTTTAATAAAAATGCAGGTGGTGCAAGACCAAAAACTGTAATAATGCCCGAACTAGAAGAAGCTATACTTGATGGGATAAAAGATCCTCCAAAGTCAGCCCGAAAACCATATATACAGTTCTAAAAAGAAACCTCGTATATTCATATCACATGCAGCTCTATTGCCTCGGCATTTCCACCCAAGATTATTGTTTTACAGGTGGTTGATTCGAACGATGGCACACAATAATGATGTGTTACCAAATATTTCATTTGAAGACGAAGCAAATTTGTCACAAGATGCTATTATGAACTTTCACAACAATTTTCGCTGAACATTTGGATAGAAATGATTGGTGACTACCCAATTGGTCCATTTTATCACCAGCAAGATTAACAGATGAATCCTACATGGACTTTTTGCGAGATCATTTACCCATTTTGTTATAAGTGCCGATACTCGTAAAAGGCAACATGTGGTTTAAACATGACGGGGCTCCAGCTCATTTTAGTATTCTTGCTCGTCAGCATTTAGTCGCTGGATTGGTCGTGCAGGACCTGAAAATTGGCCAGCTCGCAGTCCTGATATGAACCCTCTAAATTTTTATTTATGGAGTCATCTGTAAGCTATTGTTTATAAAACTTCTGTACTAGGTGTGAATTACCTGATCAATGACAAATTGATTGCAACCATGTATTTTATCAGAAGGTGAACATTTTGCTCATTCACACTTTAAGGTCAAAATTATTTATTATTTACTTTTGGTTTTTATTTTATTATGTCAATGGATAGTTTTTAGAAGTGGTTTTTTTCCTCAAATGACTGTAGCAAATTTAAACCAAGTAAGGAAATTTATAATATTTCATAAATACAATTTTTTTTAAACTTCAACGCCCTGTATCTCAGAAACGAAGCAACTCCGGACATATGTTCATAGAAACTTATTTTCTTAAAACGATCTAATGAATCACCCTCTGAAGTTTCGTACCGTAGTTTGGAAACATCCTTTATAAGGTAGAAAAGAAATAAAGTACTCAGAAAATAATTGCTCATATTGTTCATTTACAAACATTCATCACTAGATAACATTGAAAAATGTCCCCACGATAACGGCAGTTCTATCTCTCTTCCTCACATAACTTTTAGTTTTGGTGCATTATGAATGTTTCATAACTTATTACAATTTTTTGTTAAGGTATAAAGTTTTTTTATTATTTTTCAGTTCCAATCGAGCTAGCTGCCTTCAAAAACCACCGACTAATAATTACATAACGTATACGTATACCGAATTATTACCAGGGGACAAATTTGATTTGAATGCTCAGTGTGAGTTGGAGTTTGGGCCTGGACGTAAAGTTTGCCTCGCGGGAGTAAGTATTAAATATTTTAAAAATAAAAAATTTGCGAATACTCCTCCGCTGGAAAAAAAAACAAGTTTTTTAATTTCAGAAACCCTGCGAGCATCTGTATTGTTCTACCGATAACTCGGAATATCCTTGTATTTCAACTTTTTCTCCATGGGCGGACGGTACCAAATGCGGAGAGGGAAGGTAAAGCAACACATAGGTTGAACGGTGAATGTTCGAATTTCCATTGTGTTAGAATGATTTAAAAAAATTAAATTGAAAAGACGAGATTCAAAACCAAAAGATTATCTGTAAATCAAAACAAATGTTCATGAGTTGAAATCGAAATAAAAACTGATACACCTACTTAAGAAAAAGACAAAATCTCACTGAGGCTGAATCATTCATCATCTACGTTAAGTTAGATCTAAAGTGAGTGGGTCTATTTGACCCTCCACTGCAACCCGCAAGGGTTTATTATGGCTGACACCTACTCACACTCAACCAAATAAACCCAGTTTTTTAACGAAGCCGATTAGTTTGTATGGTGAGTGGTCCTTTAAGTCAGATGGTAAGATTACGGCTCTGCCAAACTTTAAAAACCAGATTCGGTCCCCAGTGGGGCAGGCACAAAGTATATGCCTCACTGTTTCATCATCTAAAACAAATAATAGTATTTACTAATAATAATAATAAAATATTAATTTTGTTCGAATTGGCAGAACAATAAAAAGAGACGATTCATCATCCGAAGGCGACTGTAGATCGTGTAATTTTATTATTTTTAGCTTTGTGATAGTTGAAATTCAGTATTTTATTACCGCTGAAGGAGGTTTTTTGGTTTTGCAAAGAATGAAAGGACCATCTCACAATGAATTCTTAAAATAACGTATTCACTACCATATTGATATACTGTTACTAGTGTTGCACTATTTTTTATGATACTCAAATATCGTATTGCAGTCCAAACTCAAAAATGAGAAATTTCCAATATGTTTACTCAACATTTCATCAAATATTTCGACAAATCTTTTGATTTTTATCAGATCTAATAGTTGCAGGCTGTACAACTGTGCAGAATGCACACAAACCTAGAACAATTTTATAATATACAGCAAAGTTTATATTTGCTGAATTATCCAGTTTTATATAGAAATCACTTTTCCATATATCAGAGATATATCAGGAGATAATGAAGGTTATTTTTTCAAATTGAAAGGGTATATTTTTAGGAGAGATTATTTTCGGGAAAGAAAATTTTTTTGCTCTCCACTTTCATCCATCATGATACAAATCTTCCAAAGATCAGTTTCTAAAATTAACTCTTTGCAGATCATGATCTACAAATCTTTGTATAGAGTTAATTTTTTAAATTGATTGCTTCCCTTTTTTCTTTGGAAAATTCTCATGTTTTTTTCAATCAAGATGGAGTAATAGAAAGCCAGAAACTTTCCAAATTATTTTTTCAGTTCTAATAAGTGGAAAAACTATGGTTTTAACTACCAACTATGAGTTATAGAAATGAAAATAAATATTCATCTAAACGATTTTTTTAGAGTATGCTTCAATGGAGAATGCACATTTGAACAAGAATACAAACCTATTGATGGAGGATGGGGTCCTTGGCAAGAGTAAGTATAATAATAAAAATTGATGAAGTTTTGAACTAATTTAAATTCGATTTCAAGATTTGGCCCTTGCAGTAGAACGTGTGGTGGAGGTATCAAGAAGTCTCATAGGTATTGCACTTCCCCTAAACCAGTCAATGGAGGTTCCTATTGCATTGGTGAAAACGAACGATACGAATCTTGCAATTCTATGGACTGCGATGCGAATAGCTTGGAATTTAGGTAACTTCATACTTTCAAATCACTTGCCAGAATAAACCCAGTCATATTTTGCTTTGAGATTCCTTTCGATTCGTTGGTAATTTTTTTCTTCAAATCAACATTTACTGAAACAATTCAAATGTTCCATAACCCGTGGCTAAGCTTGGAATATTTCTTTTTCAATTGAACACATTCATCAACACGGTTTTATTAGCTTCACTTACATATTTGTTTCTAACCGATTCCTTTGTACATGTATAAAGAATCGGTGACAATACAATAATTTCATAACTTTATCTCATTATTCTGATCAGGATAGTCAGTGTGAGACAACCACACTGTCTACGCATGTGGCTTTTCCTGTGGCTTGATGCCACTAATGACTTTTAATGAGTCTGAAATCAGAATAAATCTATTTACGAAAAAATTATTTTGTTATAAAAAAGTGTGGGGTGCTAAATATCCATTGTTATAAATACTTGGTAATAAGGAGCTGTTGGCCAGATTGGAGCCATAATAAAAATACAATTTAAAGCATCCCTCGCTTTCTTACAACAAAATTAATTTTTTTGTAAATAGATTTATTCTTATTTCAGACTCATTAACAAATAATTAGTTACATCAAGACATGGGACTTATTATAGATGTTGAACACAATGGTAAATTAGTTTCGAATTATTTTTTAGTTTGTGTTGCTATTGAAGCGTGTCTTTTTTTTAGTTTTCCAAACTATTATTTATTTTAGATATAACAATCGATGAGGTAAAGAAAAATCTTATGTATGAAGGAAGCCATCTCTGGCAGAAACATTATTCAAAAAGAGAAAAAAAATATTTGGATAATTCAGTAAATTCTAAGAAATCTGAAACGACATACTAAATCCAAAGTTGATCATGTTTTTATGATTCTATTTTTCCCCAACATCTGATGCAAGTAAAAAGGTCTTAATTGAAATTTATAGATTAAGATTCATGGTGTTTTCATGCAAGCAATCCTCTAGAATTTTTATCAGATTTCTTAGAATCAGCGCCCGATCTGGGGGCGGTTTGCAGGCAATTGCTCGGGGCGGCAAAAATGAGGGGCGGCAAAATTGAGGAAGGCGCGGCGTCGGCGGCGAAAATTTGAAAGATGGCTAAACAAAAAAAAACTACACCCTCCACAAAAGTTGTTCGAATATAATATATTACTATTGACATCACTGAAATTTCACATATTTGAGTAGATTACAAAAATAAAATGTGGTCACACTGCGTCCTTCAAGCTGTGCTGGATGCTGGATTGGAATAAATATCTTAAAACGAAACTTATTTTGTTTCATTACCACCGGCAGGGAAAATTTATCTTTTTATAAGTTAAAATTACACCATCTATGGAATAACGTATGGGTAAAAGGGGGCAAATATTATTTTGCCCGGAGAGGCAAAATAGTTGGATCGGGCGCTGCTTTGAATTTAATAAAAGTGGATATGGATTTTCACTCTCACCATTGCAATGACCATTGAAATATTCAAAACTAAAAAAATGAAAATATTAAGTCATTGTATTTTTCGTAATAATTTGTTACATAAGTTGTCATGGTGTTTCTCATGTTAGGAAATTTTCACGGTCTGAAATATAAAAATGACGAAAGTCATTTTTATGAAGTAAAATCAGTTTTATCGACCTTCTTTGGGTATTTTCACTTTCCACAATCTGAAAATTATGAAAATTGTAATGGACAACTTTATACGCGTGTGGAAAGGGCAAACTTTTCAGTGCATCCCCCGATAAGTTACTGCGTAAATACAAGATATGTTTCACAAAGAAAAGTGTTGTATTTATCAGTTACTTGTATATTTCAATTTTTATATTTTTCAGATTGTGGAAGGTGAAAATATCCAAAAGAAGGTCGATAAAAATCTGAAACCCATTTCATTTTCTTTTAGTAGGTATATTCCAAACTTCAATATCTAATATCGGTTTAAGTTAAGGAACAAACAACTCCGAGCCGTTTCTGCAAATATTACAAAATTAATTAAATTATATAGACTTGTTAACAACCAAGAAAAAAATTCACAAACTCTATAAAAGACTCATCTTCATTTTATTTACTAAAACTCATCATATTGATAAAAATATTTTAAAACGTGAATCTTACTTTCCAAAGTAATACTATCCAAAATAATCATTTCCAAAGTAATACTATCCAAAATAATCATTTGATTCATAATATCGTTTCACCGCTGATAGTCCCGTTGAACTGCTCTTGTATCATTTTCTGTATCATTTTCTAACGAACGTGGATAAGTTTAAGAATGTGTTATATAAACCATGATGAGTTTTTCAGTGAAAAATCAAATTAGTCAGAAAATTACTCCAAACGGCGAATTAGTTCGAAAACAAGGCAAGCGAGTAAACAACTGACATAATTATAAATTGTAATCTAATATTAGGTTAAATGATTGTGTTGGTCACCATTAATTTCGAAAGTCAGATTTTTAATTTTAGCATTTAATTTTGCGAACTCCTTGCCATCATTTCTTCCGAATTTGTACTAACCATAATTTTGATTTCTGACTATATTCAAACAAACTAGAATGTACTGATTTCTCAATAACTTTAGATGAAACTGAGATTGGCCTATAATTCTCATTTGGTTTTCCACAACTTTGAATAATGGTTTTACTTTAGCTATCATTTTAACAGCACAATTTGTATAATTTCACAATTGGGTTTGTTTCCAAATAGGTTTTTGAAAGGAAAAATTTCCTGTGGAAATATCACTATTTTTCCCAGTCACACATGAAATGAAAATTGTGTTTTTTTCAGGGCAGTACAGTGCAGCGATTTTGATGGAATTACCAAAGATTTTCCCAACCTTAGCAATGGCGTTCAGTGGTATCCAGAATATAATTTAGGTCAGTATCCCAATATGCTATACCACTACTTTTTTTTTTCAAAAAGTCCTTGGATTAACCGAATTTCTTTTCAGAAAGACCTGAAGATTATTGCAGGTTATACTGTCTCCCAAACAATGTTAAACCCAGTTACCGGCTGAAGGATAAAGTACTCGACGGTACCAAGTGTGGTCCGTCGGGGTTTGGTATTTGCGTTAACGGTATTTGCAAGCCGGGTGGTTGTGACAATATACTCGATTCAACAGTGGTTTTAGGTAAGGATGCACCACCCAAAAGCAGCACACAAATACTGGTGTTTTGACCACTGTCCTTACTTATAACTCATTGACAATACTGACACGGAATATTTGGTTCATACCTACTAAAGTATTTGAAGAAAACTGTTAGAAAAAAAATCAATCACATATACAGAATATATATTTGAAGTTCGTTATTGTTGGGAAGGTGGTTTTGTTCCATTCGTAGTGGACATGGCTTCATTTATATTGGTCGCATTAAATGGTCACTTTTTACGAGTGTAATTTAGGGCAGATAGACAGACTTTATTGATGTCAATTCCTACTTCTTTTTCATTGTAATTGTTTTTGTGTTTTTTAATTTCTATTGCCTTATATACTCTTAGCCTTGAATAATACCTCGTAATCCCCACGCGATAACGTGGGAACCCTTGTTGAATGCATGTTTTCTCTAGTCTTTAAAGAGCCCGGTACTTCTCTCTGTGGTTTCAATTATCACCAGTGTTACTAAAAGGATCCTTCGCTGACCTTAGGCTCTCTCTCTGTCGGTTTTCTTTGACCGAAGTACCGATTTCACGTTGTGTTCCTCCGGAACTCTCCTAGTTCGGTTAGTAACGTTTTTCCATATGGTAGAAAATCTTTTCCATTAACTGGCTAGTTTGAAGTTCCTTTGGTATTCTCTTTCTTTGGTCGTTGAATTCGGCTACGATTCTCTCAGGTTTCCATATGGTCGGGGTCTTTCAACTAAAGTCTTGACTAGTGATTGGAGTTTTTATTCAGATATATAATGTTGACTATCTGTGCATTCTGTAACTCAATGTTCCATATTTATATTCTCGCTATCCAAAAAAGCGATTCTTTCTTGGGATTCCCGTTCCATTGTGAATTGGATTTTTGGTTCCAGGCAGTTCAGATGTAAGATCTAATTAAGGATAGAGAATGCCAAAGTAACTCCAAAATGAGTCAGTTATTGGAAAAGCATTCCTTTTACGGATCAAATTGGGAGAATTATGGAGAAATACAAAGTGAAATCAGTCGGCCAACGAAAATCATCAGAGAGAGTCTGAGGTCTGCGAAGGATCTTGTAGGGCATTGGGCATTCAGACAAGTCAAAAGTAGCGGAACATGTTCCCACGTTATCGCGTTCAAAGAGACGGGCGCTTGATGTAGTACAATGCTTTCACCCAAGGTTTTCACTTAAGGCTATAGAAATTCAAAAATACAAAAACTATCTTAATGAAAAAGCTGTTCCAATGTTTTGACAGAA
>WOGN01002841.1:0-16106 GCA_015342105.1 Leptinotarsa texana
AGCGCTCGCAAATAAATAATAGAAGATAAAAAACTTCAAATCCTTTGTGAAATTTAATATTAAAATACTGAAAATAAAGGAAAACCAGTTGCATCATTCAAAAAAAAAACATACATAAACATACACACATATGAACACACATAGATACACATATATAGTAAAGACGTGTATATAAATTCCTTGGTAAACATACGAAGCAGGTGTCGAAGATAAGACTAAATAATAGTAGAAGAAAATAAATAAGTAAAATCAGTGCTCATCAGGAATCATCTTCCAGGAATTCATCACAACTGCAGTAACATTTTTGCAGCAGCATTTGCTTTACTCTACCGTGAAATTAGTTTTACCAATATTAGAATCTGATTCTCCTCCTATCTTTGAGATGTAAAAACCAACATATCTACGATTATTACAGTCCGTATCCTCTTCAGGCTCTGATATATTTTTGAAACGTTGATGGATTAGATATGAGCAGTTATGCAGCAGACAATATGGCTCCTTGTCGTTATAATCTATATGCACTTTCAAATCACAGTCGGACTACATACAACGGACATTACACAGCATATTTCAGACACCCATATAGTGGCACGTGGCATGAATACAACGATTCACACGTGTTCCCAGTTTCGCCAAAACCACTTGTGAGCGATGAGGCATATGTCCCCTTTTATGAACAGGAGGGAACGAAGAAGAACGTTTGATGTGATTTTTTTCTTCTTTCCTTTTTTTTATAATCCTAGTTCTTTGAATTGATTTGTATTTCATGATTGTTCCAATGTCAAATGTCAAATTATCTATCCCCTCTTGTGTATTAGGCAAAATTCAAACGTTCATTTTCCATATCGAAAATTCAATCAGAAGTCAATTTGCAGCCAACTCCAGGTTGTCCCCACGAAGTAGAATTTGAAACAGCCTTACTTTTGCGACCAAACTTATCGATGCTTCATTTACCCATATTTGTGATACATTAATGACGGTCGTCGATGTTGTAAATAAACATATCAGAAATGATGAATGTTATAGCTGTATCAATTCCAATTTGACTATTATTTTTTCACCTTTGAAATTTATCAGATTACCATCATCACATCCAATATGCGTAGAGTGATATTGTCGAGGTACTGACGGTCGCCAGGTTGGATTGGCATATACATAATATTCCTTGGCTCCTTGGTGAGTTTGTAATCGGGCTTCACATCAATATCAAATTCAACGATGTTATAGATTCCATCAACATTTGAATATGCCCCAGCTGTGATATTACAATCCACTCGAATAATTATCACCTTTTTGATATTCTCCGGTTATGTTGATTCTTGTGCTTTGCCACAGCCGAACAGATTGTCATTGAAATTCAGAAGTTCAGGAATGGTGTTTTCATGTTTGAGATTGATGTAATATTTCAACCACATTTCACATTTCAGAGAGTTGTTGTTTGCATGTAGGAGAAACATTTTATCGATTGTTTTTTCAAACCCATTTTCTAGTTGCAGTTCTTTGGATTTGATGAATCTTTGAATCACCTTATTGATTTCATCGATTTCATATGACCCATATGCCACATTAAATATGGAATTGTAGGATGCTAACATCCAACTCGATGGGTGGGTAGAAGTTGGCGCTCAACTTGCTAGAGTGTCCCAATAACGAAAACGTACGTGACATGACTGATGCATTTTCACTGCCTCATGTGAATTTCTGCTGGCAACAGAAATTCAAATCACTCACTTTACAGAATTAGCAGAATATTTTTCTTATAGGTTAACCATTATTCACATCGAAATTACTGCTGATACTACTGAAATCACTGTAATGGTCTTGGCAAGACATCAGTATCATTTTGTAGATTTTGTGGCAACTTATCCCCATGCGATGCATACCTAATCAACACCTCTTTCGGTATATTAGTAAGTTTTTCTAGTAAAGTACGTACTCTGAAATATGCGATCAAATAATAACTCATCCTTTCAATACTCTCTCTGTCCTGTGCTGGTGTTATTTCCATGTCTCTTTCCGGAGAAACTTCAAACTGAAATGACCACACCATACTGTGTTGAATTGTTGTCTACACTCATAGTTATATGTAATAATGTTGATAGGATTTGAACCCTTATAAAAATAGTGAATCAGTTCTCTGGGATGGGGAAAATCACCAAAACTATCAAAGTATTTTTACCGAGAAGTGATGAATTTTCTGTATGCTGCCCAATGTGTCTCTCGACCATGTCGACTATCCAAATTCACTATCGCAGTTCCATCGGAGTGGTCCTGATTTTGGCAAATTGTTACGCATATATACACTTCAAAAATATGGAATTATGATTTCCTCAGCACTTTTTTTTTACCTAGAGTAATTGCCTCTGTATTCATTATATCAACTTGCCTCACTCAACTGTTCCCTACTCGCTTTTGCTGCTTGAACTGCATTCGTTATGCTAGCTGTAGCCCCGGCTAAACTACCTAGCGCTGATGAAATGGCCAAAATTAAAATGAATGGTAGAATTCAACCAATTTTAGGAATTGATATGATTCGCGGTATGCGAATATTCTTTTCCCACGCACAGCCCTCATACATTTGAGTGCTGCTCTCAGTGCAATTTCAACTGCGCTTTTAGAATTTTCGACGACAGATTCACTTCCACCCTTTTTGTGTAAAACATGACGCACTTTCTTAACGATTCCAGAACCTTTGAATCCTTCAATGGTTTTTTATTTTGCTTTTTTTCTCAATAGGCCACATTTTTTTGTGTAGGCGTGACTGCTTGGATGATGACTCAAACCATACCAAATCGGCGTTTTTCCTTCTTTCTGGGAAGGTCTCTGAAATACACAACTTCGCCACAATTTAACCGACACTCTATTTCTTATCGTTTACGAGATCCCCATGTACAGAAACGAATATATTTTTTGATGATGATGATGCAACTAAGTTTTCCTTTATTTTCAGTATCTTACTATTAATGTGAGTTCCAAAAAGGATTTGAAGCTCTATAACTTCTATTTGATTATCTGCGAGCGCTTTCGACAGTGGGTCGTGCTGTCATCCTCTAGGCACTACTATATCTGAACGAGTCATCATGTTGTGTGTCCTTTTATGCGGTCCGAACGCCTCAATATAGGTACTTCTGTTGCTTTAGGTTAGGTAAAGTTGCCTTATGTACCTGATGTGAACTGATTAGATTACCTGATTTAATCTAAAGAGATTACATCAGGTATAATTCTTTCTGTTCAATCTCCTCTAGGTTTATTGTTTCTAGGAGTGTGTTTTGATTTGTTTAATATATAATGTTAGGTCTTGTATTTTGATTTGTACTTGTTCCTCGATTAGTGATTTTTGACTGTTGAATTTTTTGATGTCTAAGTTTTCCCAAATGTCCATGTGTTTCCCTTATTGACTTGTTTTATGAATACTATGTTCTCTAGTGAAGGGAAGTTATGTTTATTTTGTATGGCGTGTGTTGCGAGGTTTGATTTATATATGATTTTATGTATGCCTTTTTGTGGTTATCGTACCTTTGGATGAGTTTTTATTGGTTTGGCCGATATGAAATTTGTTGCAGTCCAAGCATTGTATACTGTATATCTCGTTTTGGTTTTTATCTTCTTCTTTCTCTAAGCTGTATATTTGTTGTATTATTTTTGTGTTTAGCTTGTATGTGATGTTGATGTTCAATGGCTTGAAGATGTTCATTAGTTTTTTGGTTTGGTATCTATCGTTGTGTTGTCTGTTTTGTTGGCTTGATCCTTGTTTTGTATTTTTTGTTCGATTGTTTTCTAAATTACCTATTGTCTTTTGGGTGTGTCCGTTTTCGTTCGCTATTTGGCATATGATTTTCCGTTCTTTGTTTCGGGCTTCCTTGCTGAGTGGTATTCTTAACATTCTAAATATGAATGCGTTATAGGCAACCATTTCACGTGATGGTGGATGGTTTGAACTTGCGGGTATAGTGGAGCTTGTTTGTGTAGGTTTCCTATATATTGCCATTTGAAATTGTGTTTTGTCTTGGTTATATCCCATGGTTATGCCCAGGTAGTTAAGTTTAGAGTTGTTTTTTTATCTCAATGCTGAAAATAGTTTTTTTGATTCATTTCGTTAAATTCTTTTGTTACTTTATATATTCTTATCCTATTGTTTTGTGATATGTACAGCCCATCGTCAACGTATTCCCTCTTCTGATACAACCACTTATAGTGATATACTCAAATTAACGGAGGCGGCATTTAATACAATGAGAGAAAACAGGGTATACTATCAAATAATCAAAAGAAATGTCGAGAAATAATCCTACCTCTATTATCCAATGGAAACCCACTGCAAAACCCCACTATGAGAGTTGCCGACAAAATAAAAATATCCAGCCAAAAAAGCATATCATAAATAAGCATATGCAATTATGTTTATTGGAATAAATTCGAAGAACTGTTTGATCACCTTCGATTACTTTGGAGTTTACGAATGGCTGGACATACCGTGCATGATATTGAAATATTGGCCATAATTGAGGAATTACGTGAAAAAGGATGAGTCTATTTGTCTTACTTTCATGAACACAATGTGTGTTCAGAAGTGTAACCCAGAAGTATTTCCAAAAATTCTTTGTACCAGCGCCACGTCACGCCAGTGAATACATTGATTCTAAACATAGCGAACTGAGAATCATCATTGATAATAATTCACTCATTACTTTTGCAGTATCTGCGAGCTGTTTACTTTTTGTATTATTTTCGTGTTTAGCTTGTATGTGATGTTGATGTTCAATGGCTTGAAGATGTTTGTTAGTTTTTTGGTTTGGTATCCTACGTACGTAAATGCTGTCTATCGTTGTGTTGTTTTGTCTGTTGGGTTGGCTTGATCCGTGTTTTGTATTTTTTGTTCGATTCTGTTTTCTAATTACCTATTGTCTTTTGGGTGTATCCGTTTTCGTTTGCTATTTGATATATGATTTCCCTTCTTTGTTTCGGGCTTCCTTACTGAGTGGTATTCTTAACATTCTATATATGAATGCGTTATAGGCAGCCATTTTACGTGATGGTGTTTGTTTCCGAAAGTTGTTTCTGACCCATAAACATTGACTGAACGATCATTTATATTCTCAAATTTTGGAATATCACCTAATTTCATTAGAAAATATACCTTCAACATTAAGTGCATCTCTGAAATCTGGATGTGATCCTACTTCAGAAGTTCTCGTTTGCGCCCAAGCGAAGCAAAAATGGTCTTCATTTCTCACATTAACTACTGTCCTCTTCAAATCCCATGAGCCATGAATTCTGGAAGTTTGATGTAGGAGGATCCACTGAGAGGACTATATTTGTTGATGTTAACTTCGATAAAAACAACTTTCCAGAGTGAACACATTATTCGTTCCATGACTGAAATCTTTCATATTTATGCAAATAATATACCTGAGTCACGTTCTTGAAATTCCGTTTTTGCAGACAATGTGTCGACGAATGTTCTATATATCTCTCCAAGGTTGTTTGATTGATCAATAATTTTGTTCTGGCTGTTCCTGCGTCTGAAGTATGTACCTCCCAAACAACTCCATGTTCACTTTCAAGGTGTTATAAACTTGCACCATTCGATCAATCAGTCACAACTTTATGCCTTACTTCATTGAAGAAAGTTTGATAGTCTGAATGTATATTCTTACTTTTGACCCTGTAGGGAACAAAACTATATTCAAATGCACTATTGATGATTTTTACACCATCTTCAAATTCCGTACAGAAATTTGTTCTCATACTCCAATGTTTTGGGGTGTGAATTCATCGTATTCATAGGCACCATTTTATTACAATAGTTGCACAATTTCTGAACTGCACTTGGTTGGACAGAATCCGGGCCGTTTTGCTGGAGGACCTGCATCATTATGTGGTTAGTGTACAGGACTGCATTCGACGACGACGCATGTTATCTTTACGGCTGAAACTTTTAACACACCTATCACAGTGAAACATATTTGTAGGTATATTCAATACGCGCGATATCAAACTAACTCCTGTGAATGAGTGTCACCTCTTTTACATGTTCATTCAAAAAGTGGGAGAGGGAAGGAGAATACACAAGCGCCCTTAAATTTACATCAGCAAAGGCAAATGATATTGCAGAAGGTCACTCAAAGTCAAACTGAAAACGCACTCCAAAAGTCTTTTCGTCCATGTGGCTGAAGGTCATTCAAAGTCGAATCTTCGAAATAACCACGTGGATCAATGAAGGTCAGGGTTGTTCAAAGGCAAACACAAAACAATCATCTAATCAGACTCAACAACAGTTATCTATACAATTAGAAAGCTGTGCAACTGGCTTGATATCATCCGAAATGAAAGTCATCTTGTTGAGAATATAGAAAGTTAATGAGGGTATTCAAGGTTAAACTCATAACACCACCTCAAAGTCACCTTGCCCGCATCGCCGTGTTACGTAGGTCAAGGTCGTTCAAGATCAAACTCGAAATACCTCCTCAAAGTCACTTTGACTGCTTTGTGTAACGTAGATGTCATTTCAAGGTTAAAAGGTTAAGAGGTTCTGAAATCGGCTTCAACTAACTACTAACAGTGGTCAGTGGCCTTGGTCAATTATGAACCGTTTACCGGAATTTGTGATTTCCTTATGAGTGATATTTACATAGATATAACCTGTCGGCTGTATTGTTGATCCATCATAACTAGACAAAGTTTGTTTTGTAGAGTTTAACATGAAACGGTTCATATATTTTTGCCAAAATTCATTGAAAACTACTAAAACTGAGGCCCCTGTATCCAGTTCAAATAAAAATACCCTGCCGTCAATTAAAACTTCCGAAGATATTCGATAATATCATTTCAGTTTTGAGGTTATAGTGAATATTGATTGTAATACCTCACCTACATCTAATTCTGATACATTACCATCGTCCTGCAAATTACAGTATTCTGCCAATTGAATCCATTGGATTAGTTGAGTGTCTCTTAGACAAAAACTAAGTGAATTCACTGATAAAACAGGACATTTTAGATTTATTCCTCAGTTGTCTATCTCAAAATTATTTACAGTTTGACGAAATATTCTATACATGCAGTGAGTATAAAATCCATAAAAATCAGTTAGCTAACAGTTGTTTGTACTGGTACAGATATGTAGATGATGCCTTAGTATGTTTTACTGGTACAGATGGCAATCAGGCAAGTTCATTGAATATGCCAATTCCATAAATAAAATTCGTCAATAAAATTCACCACTGAGAGGAAGGTGAATAATTCAATAAATTACCTTGACTTAATCATTACGAAAAATAACAATAAATATTAATTTGCAATTATGTTTATTGTTATTTTTCAGAATTATGTTTCACAGACTATTGAATATTCCACTGTCTGAGAGTAATTTCCAGAGAGAGGTGAGTTTGTTACCAACAGTTTTGAGGTAGATATCATAGACTCCATTCTTTCCAAAACCTACAAAAGCCAGCCATGAAGCTGATATTCCCAATTCAAAATGCGATAATGTTATATTATATTGCCAGTTTTTAGAATAAAGAATGCGTAATAAACGTTTCCCACAGAACAAATAATAATCTAAGTAAATTTATTAAAAACAATAAAGATAAAACTTTGGTATATAATGTGACTTGTGGCTCTTGTCCAAAACTGTATATGGCATTTTCCCAAAGAATTAAAGAGCAAATAAATAGTTTGGTGAATAAAAAGACCAATACCACATTTTCATTCAGCAGAAGGACATAAGTTCAATCATGAATAATGTGCTACATTTACAAGAGAAGAGTTTGAAACTCAATCTTCTAGAATGTTTAGAAATCAATAGATTCAGGAATTCAGGTGATTTACTGAATGATCAATTAGAATTGAATAAGTCTCAGTTGCCCCAATATTGTTTTGAAAATACTCTAGATCTGAATCTTGAAAACAAAATTCTGGCACATTTCCGATCTACGTGGACGATGCCATTTTTTTATTACAAGTTATTTCTGTCATCGCAACTCATCATTTTCAATAACTTGTAATGTTTTACAGTATTTTTATCACTTTTATTTTTGTCTTCGTCGTCAACTGTGGTGTCTTGGAATTGGGGAAGTTGAGTAAAAAATTTAACACTACGTTGAATGGTTTATTTGCGTATTCAAATTTCATTTCTCAAAAATAACTCAACACTGATTTTTCTTGAAACAGGCCTGTGGACTGCTGTGTTATTCCCTATCACCTGAATAGACAGACATTTTGATGTTATTAGGTATATCATTGAAATAATTGTGATCCATTTTCTGAAACAATTTAGCGAATCTTGATGATAGGTTCATTCTTGGACCATAACCGAAATCATCGGCACGTTGTTTGTAACAGTTGTTTTGAGGTAGATAGATATAGTTGAAGTTCAGATGAATACAAATAGTTGCATGTAGTTTTGGTCAGGTCATGATCTGAAAAAAGTATACTTTGTGTTTTGATTCATTCAAAAGAAACAATAAACCAACCCAATGTATTTTCATCAGAATCCTGACAATGAGCCGTTGTTTGAATATTTCATAAAACACACAAATGAATAGACTTACAAGTTTACAGATTACTCAATAATTTTGAATTGTTTTCAAAATCAAAAAGTTATCTCAAAGAACTCATTGAGGAATATGAAGGGTAAAAGAAATATAATGATATTTTTATATGAAAGTTTTCATTACTCAACCACTCACCAAAATTTTCATTTGAAATGTTTGATTTGTTGTAAAAACATGACAATCATTTTATAATTCATTACAAATGAGAAACGTAAATTCTCAGAATATATGAAAGGTATGGTTGTTTTGATGGGCTATCTATTCATCTGTACTACTTTAACTCATTTCATGAAATGTGAGATATAACCTTGATTTTCTGTGTTGACTTTTTGAATCATAATAAATTAAGTGGAAAGTTCAGGTATCACTCTACATGTTGAAATGAAAGAGATAGTACTCAACAAAGTTTAGAGAAATATGTCTATTTGAAAATTTCGTCCGTTTCACGTTTTTCAAAAAGCTATCTTATTCCTTAGGTGTGCTGCAAAAAATTTCAAAATATACTCTGAATATTACTCTAAATAACTGTAACGTTTCTGAATCCTATTACCTGAACCGTAAACGAAGGTAATAAACAGAGTTTTGTAAACTTAATGAATTCTATGATGAAACTCAAACGTTTTTCCAAATGGTTCAATTGAAAATCAGTTGTTATTTATAATTCGGTGTATCATCTTTTATGTGTATATGGATGTTTGTTTGGAGATGGTTGACTGTGTTTCTTGAGTTCGGACTTCCATTGTCCAATATGATTTGAAATTTCAGTAAAACAAATTGAATTAAATTGGATTGAAATTAAAATTAATTTGTTTAGCTGAAAATAACTATTTCATTGAACGAACCCCCTAAAATTGAATTACAATAAATTATAAAATGACAAAAATTGAAAATTGAACAATTGAAATACAATAAACTTTTAAGAGACTTCAAGCCAAGTTACGTAACAACGTTTCCATTGTTGGTATCCACAATCGTCTTCGGGTGATAACTACAATATTTCTCCAAGAGATGACTTTTTAGGTCTTTCCTTTCACCGCTGTGATCGTTTGGCGTGCGTTGACCGGTTTCCGCACGATTTCTGCTAGCTTGGCTGAATGCTTTGTTGAACAACATCTATGCAACTTCTTAGAACTTTCCTTTGAACCAGTATCCTCCCTGCTACGAATGGTATTTACGGATCTAAAGCAGGTTCTGATGTTGTACTTGAACCCAATCGGTCTTATGCTGTCCGACAATCCCTTGATGTAGTAAAGTGCAAGCACTGGTTGTGACGGCTTTCTTTCCTAGCAAGGCTTATGTTATCTTCTAGCCAAATTATGTTCCATCATTACTCTGTAGTAGCCATTTAGTTCCCTTGTCAAATTTTCATTAATAAATAGAGGTCCTACAATATGGTACCTAATATCACTGCCCAAACGTGTTTCTTTCTGGATATTGGATATGTGTTTCCCAGAAAACGTGAGGGTTGATGTCATTTCAATGAAGGCAATTTCGTCTGTTAACATTGCTGTTAAAAATATGTACATTCGTTACTGAAACAAATATTTTGGAGATGGGTAGGATGCCTTGCAATGGTTTTCGTCATGATTTCGCAGAATTCTGTTCTTCGATCAGGGTCATCTTCAGTTAATTGGTGTACCTTTTTAATTTCGTGAGGATGATACCTTTTCCTCTCCAGAAGTCTTCACACAGTAGAAGCAGACACCTCACAAATATTCGCGATGGAAATAATATACTGTTCAGGATTTACTACCATCCCACCAATTATTTGCACTTGCTGTTCTTCCGGAATGGACGTATGACCATTCCGGAATACTACCGGTAGTTGTGAATCTGGATACAAGTTCCCTCAAATATTTTCTTCAGATAGGACGATTTGAAAACGTACAAGTACAAGTGCAAGTACAAAGTGCAATAAACACAAATGAAAATTTGAGACTCGACTCATGGAGATCATGAATAATGAATCAAAATCATTAAATCCACAAAATTATTTGAAAAATACTGATGTATTTAAACATTCCCTCGCCGATGAGAGAATACGCTCATCAACTTGATGCCAATAATTTTTGTTTTACTATCGACAGCTACCATAGGTAATGCCGCAATACTTTTAAAATCCCTTGCGAAAGGGGATTGAGCAGTTTTCATTAACAAAGTCACAACACCATCGGCGCCAGCATAACTTTTGATGATTCTACCATATACCCGTTGAGCTGATGGTATATTATTAGCACTGGCAAGGAGATGTGAGGGGGTGCAATTGCACTCCCCTGTCCGGAAAGACAGTACATAGGAAACATTACTCGGCTGAACTAATGAAAGAGTTGATTAATTTGATCTTTCTTTCGAAGATGCATACAGGGTGAGACACCTTCATTGTTGTTGAATGCGGGAAGCATCCATGTAAGATTATCACAACCTTCCAAATTTACAACGGGTCTAGGTATATTCAACTCGTGAAATTTTGTAGTTAGATAGTCATGTTTTTGATGTCCTCGCACATAAATGACATCGACACCTTGTAGATTCTTCATGAAGATGGCATCCAATCGATTATAATCTACAAAGTCAGGGAAATACCTCAATCCATGAATGTACTCAAACAGTTAAATGGCATGTTTCGCAGCGCTAAAAAGTTACTATGCAATCGCAATAAGCTTCAGTACAACGGTCGACAACAGGCGGACAGTTTGCGGACCGCGGAAAATTAAACATCGGACCGCCAATTATTGTAATGTGTTATATACCAAGTATAAAAATTAATACGTAAATAAGGTATACTATACCTTTATTAATTGAAGTAATATTGTTGAGCCACATAGAATTCAACTAAGTATGCAGTTATTTTATTTTAAGATGCCTAGTCAACCTGTTTTACAAGTACCTACAAATGATATAATTTTATTAGTTTACATCGCTACGTGTGTCTGGACACTTAATAAATCGTAGAAACATTTTTCAGATTCTAAGATGATGAAAAAATGTATGTTAGAGAAAGTCACGACACTTTTTGAAGAAAAAAGATATCGATGCATTTTAAAGTATTCCACTATCAGCGAGAAGTAATACAGGAAAAGTGGAAATGACAAAATGTTCGTTGGCTAAGTATAGGTCAAGTTATTGAAAGTTTCTGGCTGATAAAAGGAGAAGTAACTCCCTTCTTGCAAAACTCAGATACGGAGGGAGCCAGAAAGCACAAACAAGCGTAATATGCTGGTCGTGGCTTTTTTAAAAGATATTTTGAAATATTCAAATGCGCTCAATAATGAATCACAAGGAAATAGAAACTCTGGAGGAGACATTACAGTATTTGTAAAATTTCTGGCCGATCTTAAAAACGAATTTGCTACAAAATTCCAAGACTTTGCAAAGATGGGCAAGCTATCTCCGTTTCTAAAATCTTCATTTTGAGTTTATGTAGCAGCAGAATGGACAGACGTTGCTGCCAAAGGCATTCACTTCAAATATATAAAACGATATCCACTGAAGAATTTTAGATGAAACGTGTTCCAGAAAAATATGAAAATTGCAAAAAACTAACTATAAATTTGGCCACTATGTTTGGCTCAACATATGTATGTGAAGCATCTTTCTCAAAAATTAATTTTATAAAAAACAAATATGGTTCGATATTAACATAGGCACACCTAGAAGACACACCTTGAATTTGCTGTTACTCTCGAGAACCAAACTATACAAAACTGGCTCAAGACCGTCGATGTAAATTCTCACATTAATTTTGGGTTTTGTGTTTTATAATTCAGAATTTGATTTGACATCAAAATAATACACAGGTAGCACTCAATTATTATCAGTTTTTTTTTTCTGCTCATAACTAGCAGATTGAAATATGACAGCGCCAGCTTAGCAGACTATCGTACAAAGCATCGTGTGCATCCGATTGATTAACGTTGATTCCAATAACATCGTTGGTGCGAGAAGACTTGACATAAGGATAATAAGTACGCCAGTCTACCTCTTGTATGGACTCATCGTTTTGCGGTTTTTGGAAAATGTTGAACAATTGATTGGACAACACGATAGCCAAGAAATTCCAGAAAGAATTTATTTTCTGTTATCAATAATTGTCAACTAGTGAAGATCTTGGTGAAAACTGATGTTGGGTATGAATTATTTTTATAGATATTCTGCACGATTCTTTCGTTTCAATTCACAACGAACTATTATTTCTTCGTTTTGGAAATCAATGAGCCTAGAATATTGGTGAAGCACTCGCAGTTCATTTCGTCTCCAGGTATGTGAATAGGCTGATTAGGTGTTTCGTTGTAAAATAAATATGTATGGTGGTAAAAATAATATGTATGGTGCGTACTTATTCTAAAATTGCGATGAATAGGCATCTACAAATATTATTTGTATATGGTTCGAGAATTTTCTCAAAATATTGATGTCTTATTAAATATCATTCTTATCTGTTTTTTGTTGAATATATAGTATATTTCGATTTTCAATTTTTCAGTTTATCAATGTGACACAAAATCTCACGTTCTTTGAGTAAGTGAAGTGTATATTTCAATAAATAGCTCAAAATTGTACAAGCAGATTGAAAAAAAATCGAATTCGAGTTTTTTTCGATTTTTTGCAGAACATTCACTACAGTAATGTATATTTTTTCTCACCATCAGAAAATAGAGATTTCAACAAACAAAAAACACACTGACTTTTTGAAAAAAGCTGATATATTGATGAGATTTAAAAATAGAGTGCTTTTTTGATATTTACTCAAAATGAGGTGAAAAAATAAATATTTCAAATGAAATTTTTGCTACATAAAAAAAGGTTTTTACAAAACTTTTTAAGAAAAATATTTTTGGAAAAGATTAAAATAAAAACTTGTTTGTTGGAATTTTTCACATACATTTTGAAGTTATGTGAAAAATTTATAGATACACAAGTTGTAGATCTTTCTATAAACTACAACTTTGTCATGTTAGGACTTGTAGTTTTGCCGGAAATCGAGATAAGTCACCTCCTTTCCCTTCTTGAACTGAGATCGCCTGTAATTTAGTTTTTCTCTCATTTTCATTACATTCCCCTCCTTTTGTGATGGGTTTCATCCTACTATTATTATTTTTCCACTTTTCACTATATACTCTGAATGCAATACAAAATGGCAGCTCGAAACGAATACCAATTGTTGTTGATGGCATTCATCATGTCGATGGGGCCTAAGTCTATGCAGAGACCTATGCATAATTTTGAGGCAGCAATTCTCCATTCGTTTGATCAACTCAACAAGTTATGAATGGAAGATTCCCATTGACATCTTGCAACAAATTAAGGAAAATTTGTTTGTATCATAAATGAGGAGTATGTAGACGAGTTTGATTTAATTACAACACGTAGGGGGGATAACATTAACGTCACATAGTACCTCGAAAGTAATACCAAACAAGTTTTCATTTCCAAAGATACCACGAACATGGAGCTGTCTGGAGAAGGCATTTTATAGTCATTCACTCTTTCACACAAAACATTATTATCATTTAATTTTTGCGAACTTGCGAATTCTATAACAAATTTTTTTTTCATTTTTTCTACAATTGATGATTATTCAATAATCGGGACATGTCTTTGATCCGTCAATAATGAAATTCAATTTCAGTCTCGTCATGATCATTATTGGGGGAACAATCATAATCGTTCAATTTTGAAAAATATTCGTCTTGAATTAATAACAAATGTACATGTGACTCTTGTTTTGTTGTCAAGAGTCTTGCAGGTAGTACTACATGAAATGATCTTTCCTTCGCTTGATTCAATATGACATTTGTTTTAAAATTTTGTGAATCTCACGTTTTAATAAGGAAAGAGCATCGCCTAGAAACTTTCTAGGATATTTAATAGTTGAATTGATGATTGCCCTCGTTGAAAACATTGTTTACATTCAGTCACTTCACCCTGGAGCGTCGTCGCTTCAAACCCGAGCGTAAATGCTTGTTATTTATGATTATAATAATCACTCTAGAGCGTTCCAATTTCTTAATTTGTGATATTATTTTTTTTCTCCAACCGAAAATAATTTTTTTCATATTTCGAACGTATTTCTTCATATTTTTATTGATAAATTGTATAGCTTCTTTGGTAATTCAATCTGAATATATATCTTTGTTGAGTAAGCGGTATAATGAGTCGGTTTCGAAAGCTGCAGAGGTTTAAAGCTCATTCTGTGGAGACTGTTGAGAAGATTCTGGAAGCTACTAAGACGGTTTTGGATATAGTTGTTGAGATGACTCTGAACTGATTCTGCACACGTTGATGTAGTGTTCGATTTTCAATCTGTTCAAAACTCTATTCAGAATTTATAAAAATACAAACATACACCAGAAAAAAATTTTTTTAGAGAGTAGTGGTAATGTCTTTCATGAAGTGATTCTAAAATAATGAACGAGCTACACTTAAAATTGAGAAAAAGGTATTTGAAACATATATTCTGTTAGTACTAAATACAGAAAAAATATTTCATGAAAAGTATTGTATGCCGATCATTTCTATGAATGGAAAATTGTTTGAGTCGAACAAAAAATATTGTGAACCATCATTAACTCTTCACATATATTGAACGAAAAAGATATGACTTGACCTTTTAATTTCGTACAAATTCAGACGAAACAACAAAACAATGTATTTTACTGATGAACATTCTTTCAAATGGAGTGATACTCCTCCGTTACTCGGTGCGGCAAAAATTACACTTTCTCACCCAAATCCAAGATATAATCATTAAATACGAATATTCACTTGGACCAAGTGATAATGAATGAAATTTTTAATTTCACGTTTTTTTGGTTAACAAAACACGCATCGGGAAACAAAATTTGTTTTGAATGGAATCATTTTACGCCAGAGCTCTCAAATTCTACTAATTACATCGATTTCTATTTGAATATCTATCGATAAAGACTTCCAAACGAGAGATCGACAAAACTCAAAAAATCATGTTCCGCGTTTTAAGCATCACTTTTTCACTTCTTTCTCATTTATACTGAAGGACAAATACAAATACAAACAGCAGTTTTTCCATAAGTTTCCCCATATTTCAGTTATTCATTTTGAAAGATTTTCTTTAACAGAAAGATTTAGAAGATTTAGAGGCAAGTTAAATGTTGCCATCGAATTTCTTCTAGATGGATCAGATATGAACAATTATGCAGCAGACAATGTGACTCCTTGTCGCTATAATCTATATGCACTTTCGAATCACAGTGGGTTACCTACAGCGGACATCATACAGCATTCTGCGGGCATCCTTATAATGGCACGTGGCATGAATACAATGATTCACAAGTGTCACCAATTTCACCAAATTCGCTTGTGAGTGGAGATGCATACATTCTCTTTCATAAAAAGAAGGAAACGATTTCGCACCTTTGAGCGTTTTGTAAAGTTATTTTTGAACTGTTCATTTTAATGTTATGTATTATCTCGTTATTATTATAATGTTTATGATAGAATTCTATAATCTAAATGATAACTTCGTATTTGCGCAGATTCAATTTGGGTTCATCATAGTTCCTTTTTTACTTT
>WOGN01002842.1:0-16102 GCA_015342105.1 Leptinotarsa texana
GATAATCTTTCAAATTCTTTCAAAACAATTTATATCATATTAGACAATGGAAGTCCGAAATAATAAAATGCAATAAAATAAAATTTTAATAATTTTCAGCCGAAAGCCACTATTCATTAAGAGAAATTGTTTCAGTGAATCGCTTATTTTAACAGTTAATGAATTATTTTTCCAAATTTTTGAATACCTACTGTAAATTCAGCTAAAAACCGTTTGTTAGTCATGAGACCCCGTTGGTAATAAATTGAAATTCCTTTTTTTCAAAGAGGTTTTTCTCGTTTTGCATATTTGAAACCTATTTACTCCTCACAAGCTATATGAGGCTACTAAAAGGACAGTGATTTCATTTGAATTGGATACTCAGAAGTAAATAATTATGATATTTTGAATATCTTGTTTCTCTGGAAAATTTCTTCAACTACTTCTTTCTTTAACTTTCAAGTAACATAAACTTTTTCGTGGAACTCATTGAGATGTACGAATTCGTTCCTGATATTTTGGATATAGATAATTTGAGACATCTATTGAAAACACATTTCCTTCATCAGAAGAAATTTTCTGTCTCTCCACGCGAGTTTCACTGTTCAAGTTAGCGGAGATGACTAAGACTCAGTATTGGTTAGCAAAAGTGACTTTATTTTTATTCCGGCAAAGGGAAAGTGTTTCCAATAGATTCATTCCCGTATTCCCGATTGTTATTACAAAAAATTCATGAAACGTGTTTATTTTTCTCACAAGAAACTTTTTTGTATAAACAGATAAGTACTCAAGTGAATCTCAGATTTTTATAATTTTTGATATTGTGAACCATTCAACTGCTGATGGAGAACAATATTGATATTTCTCAAATTTTATTAAAAAACATCACGAGATTTTTTTAATTGAAGTTATGACAAATTATATTTCGGTCGTTTGTAATTTTTTTCACATTTCCAAACTTGAGAATTTTTTGTTTAAAAAAATGGGCCAATTAGTTACATTGGGATGATTTTTGCATTACCACACGAATTTGGAAAATTATTTGCAATGAAAGTCATATTCTAACTTGTCAAATGGGTCACTG
This sequence comes from Leptinotarsa texana, assembly GCA_015342105.1. Taxonomy (NCBI): domain Eukaryota; kingdom Metazoa; phylum Arthropoda; class Insecta; order Coleoptera; family Chrysomelidae; genus Leptinotarsa; species Leptinotarsa texana. Next base: position 1,064 of record WOGN01002842.1, read on the forward strand.
GTAAATTTTTCTGAAGTCATAGTATGGAAGTTGGGTATTTAATACAATGAATTAATAGTGGAAAAAGGAAGTATATAAGAGGTAATTTTCATATTTCAATATCTCTTCATATTTCAATACCTTTCATATTTCAGTATCACTCAAATATTACGGGTTGAAAAATTTTACATTTTGTTTAGAATGTCCGGACAAAAAACTGTTGATATAAAAGAATTATATGAGGATATAATTATTTTATGTCGACATTAGTAGTTCCCATAATAAGGCAATTCTGTTTATCCAATTCACGTTTTTCTTTGAACTTTTGAATCAATCACATATATTATGAAACGTTACTTAATGCAAAAAAGCATTACACTTACCTGTACATTCTCAAACCAAAACAATCCACGGAGCACCATGCGCTTTCGTAAATCAAACTCTATTTAGACGTTTATAAAACACAATTACGAGTTACTTAATAATATTTATGTGTATACATATACATACATAACACAACAATTTGTATTCTGAACACAACAATTAAAAATACGGTTTAATAAAATACATACAAAATAATTCGAAAATACAATTTCTATGTCTAGTTCTAAACACAACGTGATGGAAATAAATAAATAAAAACCAATTTCTGAAGTCGTGATAAAGTAATAAGTAGATATATAATTAAGTAACAGAATTTGCCAGCCAGAGATCATTTGTATAAATAGTACAAGGCTGGCTCATAAACAGACAAACTTCGGAATCACCTATTCTAACAATTTCATATCATTGGAAAATTTTGTTAAATAATATAATTTCCCTATACAGAAAAAATGTTCCTTCGAAACAAATATTTGTTTCGAATGGATATAAATCGCTTGTTGAAAAAACAAAAATATAGTCGGATAAAAAGTTCACTTCATTCCACAGAAACAAACATTTATTTGAATCCAGTGAACGCCATTTTTAGTTCGTTTATCAAAAAGTAGAGTAAGGTGAAGTTTTTGTAATTCTAAGTTCCCGAAATTAATTATTTAGTCCCAGCCGAATCTTTTTTTCCATATTTTTTTGATCATTCATATTGGTGGCCTTCAAATTGTTACTGAATATCTTGAAAAGGTTGAAATTATAAATTTAGGAAAAAAAATAAGGAAAGATACATTTTTGACCAATTTTTTTTAAGTAAATCTTGAAAGGCTTGAATAAGGATATTTTCCATCCTGTACCCACTTACCAGTTCATGGATAGTAAGAAACCCTCGCGGGTTATAACTTATTATTAACAAAATAATCCAGAAATAAGGAAAAATGACAAGGAATATATAATTAACTTTATGCTATAACCAAACAATTTTTTGTTACGTTCAATGAAAAAAAAATCGCTAACTTAGGAGGTTAGGTTAGATGTCAGTCAGGTATGTAAATAACCGTTTAATATATTGACTCACTAATCAACCATGAACTTCACCTATCTCATTATTAATTACCATAATATATACATTCACTCCATGATTCAGTAATCACAGGATCTAAATCATGCATTGACAAGTGACAGAACCTTAGGACTGGTTAGTATAGTGGTTTGTATTATTTGTAATGAAATTCGGATTTCTAGAGAAGTTTTTCAAGTATATTACAATAGTTTAGTGACTATACACCAAGCTGTATCATTTTAACTGAAAAAATATTAACGAAAAATAAAATTTTGCATCAACCGTATACAACAAGCCACAGATATACAGGTACCTAAAAGTATTTATTATGTACATTAAGTTGCAAGGTAGGAAACTGAAAATAACACAGGAAAGTTATGGCTTCATAAGGGGTGAATCAAACGTATGTTGAATAAAAAACTTTAAATATATCAAAACTTTGGGTTCCCAATAAAATCGATGATTCTTAATGTTTGAAACTGTTTGATAAAAATTACCCTGAACTACAGCAGGTTGGCATAAAACATTATATTAGAGGCTTTTTTGTCAATATTACTCCAAATTATTGTCAAAATTATAAAAAATAACAAGTTCCAACAACAATAGTGAATGTATCAGTTTTCACCTAGTGCTCCTATACATAACAAAAAAAAATTCAAAAGAAACACAACAGGCCAATGAATTTCTTCTAAAAATTTTAAAAACAACATTCACGAAATATTCTTATAACTTACAATATAGGTTCTGGATGAAAACATGCTAAAAAATGCCAAAACAAGAGTAAATCTCTGTAAAAAAAACAATAAAAACATGAATTTAGTTTTCCGTAATTTTGACTCACCCCGTATTCGAATATTCTCTACCCGCAATAATTTACTATACACTGCACTACAGGCAACATTGATTACAGTAATTTAAAGATACTAACGAATTACAATCTAATGACAAAATTACAGTCGACATATGTACAATGTAAGTCTTAAATGCTTTATTCGGATGATTTTTCATCTTACAGTGAAGTGAAAAGCTACCCGGACAAAGTAGCAAATTTCGTGCTTTGCACCAGTTTCATTTGCACAAGCCCAAATTTCTCAAATTGAAAAAAGTATTTAAAGTCATTCAGTAAATTTACAAATTCAACAATCATAAATTTACTCTTTGGCACTGCAAAGAATGTTCTTCCAGGGTCGCCGAATGTCTACAACCTAATTGAACTAAGTCATTCAAGCACTTATCGATTACATGGAACTAAATCGGGTGAGTTAGGTGGCTAAACCATGGTGATGACCTAGAACAACCCCGGAAAATGCCATAGGTCACTGATGATGTTTCAAAGTCCCATTAGCAGAAACGTGGTGGTTCACAATGTGGTGCTGCGAATGCACTTGGTGAGGTGCGTGATGATGGGAACCATGGTGATTCTGGTTGTTGGTGGCCGAATTGTTGTTGTTCTGTTGTTGGCTCTGCTGTCGCTGGGAGTTTTTTTTATTCTTCATTCGTCGATTTTGAAACCAGATTTTCACCTGCCTTTCGGTGAGATTAAGGTTGCGTGCCAATTCCCAACGTTTCTGCTTCGAAACATAGGCGTTGAAGAGGAATTCTTTTTCGAGTTCGAGCGTCTGGTATTTAGAGTACGGTTTGCGTTTTTTCCGGACTGTTACCTGCCCTGTCCATTCCAGGGGATTGGTGCCCGCGCCGCATGGTACTGAAACTCCCATAGAACCCAAGGAACCTGAAGCAAAGAGAGATGGGGATGATCCCCACATAACTGTGAACAATTAATAATTCCAAACAAAAGAAAATTGGTATAATACAAATATGATTATTTAGGTAAATATGATGATTACTATCTAAAAGTTACTTTCATTGTTTGCGAAAAGGAATGGATGACTATTATTTGAAAAATATATATTTCAATAATACAAAAAAAAAATGAAAAATAAAATTTTAAAACACTGTAGATGAAAAATTGAAAATAAAGTACTTAGACCAAATTAATATTCATAATGAGAAATAACATTTTTAGCACACATTCAAGATCATTTAATGCGTTTTCAATGATCTTTTTGTGTTTTTTTTTGTATCCTCAGCTCTAACATATATTTTGTCACCTTCTCATTTAACAAAAAATCGTCCTATATTTTTTTATCTCTATGGTAATGCAAATCTGCGCCGTTCCAACACTTTTCAGATTTCTCAATTAAGGCTATCCTAATTTTATTTGACTGGTATGTGTAGTCGAACAAAAAATCTTTCTTCACGAAACGAGTTGAAAAATCATCGTAAAATATAATTTCATTTTCTTCACACTCTAAATTTAAAACAACAAACTGTCATTAACACTAGAGAAATGCGGAACTGACATTTTAAACCTTAATGATAGAACTACGTACGAGTGTAAGTATGATTTTAATATCTTTAGTTAAAAGCCAATGTCTAAAAGTACTATACCTACTTACATATTTATACAACTTTTCATTACATAATGATAGTACCTAGTTGTTATGAAAAATACTTAAATATCCACTATTCTATATAAAATTATTTGAGTATTACCAATTAGAACTTCAAAATGTGTAAGATATATAGGTTGGTAGGCCATTCATCAAAATAACTCTGTACTTTCAAATTGATCACAAAATATAACATAGCGGATTCCTTGTTAATTTTAATCTCATTTAACCAAAGTTAGTATGAAATACTGAAATTAATTTAATCGGTACCTGACATTGTATTCTATCGGATCATAAACCATCATAATCATAACCTATCTAAATCGAGCATGACGATAATCAGCTGTTACCTCACATGGCAAAATATGACGTCATTTGAAAGGACGATATCAATCGTCAATTGGCCCCGATGAATTTTATGAAATTCACATATAAAACTAGTTTGAATAGAAACTGAAGTAAGCAATATTGTTTGTGAACGAAGAAATGAATCGTCTTCACAATTTTACAACGTAATAAAACTGACCTTACCGAACTAAATTTGAAGAATTTAATAACCCAATCGAAAATATTTATATCAACATTGTCCGAAATAAGTACTGTCTACAATTCACAAACAGCCTCACTTCAACTACCGATTCTGACTGTACAAACATCGAGTAAACCATAAAATTAATGGTGTCAATTAAATTTTATAACCTCTTTCACGCGTCGTTATCATTTTTCGCGTCCTACTGAACTTGAACTATTAGAGCGAAATAAAAAAATAGTATTTTCATCCCATTACCACTGAGCCACTATTGATCTTAAATCATCGTAGACCGTGGCTTCCAGTGTTACTCGAAAGCTCGGCCACCGACCCTAGGCAACGAATTTGAATTCTGCTGCCATCTAGCGCCGTAACTGTTAAGTTATGTCTTCATGCGTTTAAGATTGAAAACAAATGCGTGATTGAAACTAAATCGAAATTAAAGCGATAACTCACCTGGAGGGGGGTAAGGTGTAGACGGAACAGGCTCAGGGCCGTAGTTTCCAAGGCCATAACCTCTGTCGTGAGCGTGGGCGAAGGAGGCACTCTCTGCTACCATCGCAGCTGCAGCTGCCGCTCTGCCCCGATCATCAGAGGGCAAATAAGGGACGGCTTGGTGGGCATCCACGTGATGCCTTGTCGCAGACGAATACGGCGAGTAGTTGCACCAGGAACTTCCGGAAAAACTCTGATGGCACGACGACACCGCAGGATCGGCGCTTGGGCCTGCGGCCACGCTGCTGTACTTGTACTCCGGAGTGCCTGCGGAGGCGGTAGCTGCAGGTGACCAGAAGGAGAGTGGGGCTTTGCCCCTGTCTCTGTTGCCTGAAGGATCGGCTGCCAGGTTATAATACGTGGGGGCGTTGTACTGGTGGTGATTCAACCCCTCGAAGCCAGTCTGGTGGTTCTCCGAGGGGGAATACGACCAGGGCTGTCCGTGTCCGTGCCGAATCACTCCGTCTCCGCAGTCTCCGTATCCCCCTGAGGTTAATCTCTTGGCGGGAATGTGCAAGGGGCCCACGGAGCCGCTGTTGCTCGTCACACTGGCCGGAGACGAGCTGCTCGTCGCCGACGTCGTAGCTGCAGGAGGTGGCACCGTGACAGGACTCGTCATACCGCTGTTGCTGATGGGCGTCGCGGCGCTCTGGGGGGCTGGCGGTGGGCTATCTTCGTACAGGCTGCCGTTCATCATGGACCACCAGGCTACCCCGGTGGAAGACCCCGCTCCGGTGGCTGGGGAGGATCCGGGAGGATGCACATGGTCGTACAGGGTTGGTGCGGCGCACGCCACCGGGTCCGCGATGGTGAGGATGATGGTCGTGAAGGACGATTACAGCATGAAGAGGTGCAGAGGAGTAGAACGCACAGTAGAATGTCGGATGGTTTATGAAAAAGAAAACACCAAAATGAGCGAGAAATTCCAGCACATTTACGAGAATAAATAAACACGAAGCTCGCTTTTTACCGATTCAACTCGAGCTAACACCTTTTGAGTTTATTATTTTGACACTTTCATAGAATGCGCACTCTGTATTATTTTCCGCGGTACGAGTTCGTCGAGTTTCTGTCGCGAAGTGCGGAGCGCTCACCTTCACACGCTGATTGCAAACACACACTGACTGAAATGTGAATCTCGCGTATTAGTCGGTCGGCTCGGATCGAGCACGCGCGTGCGATCTAGCGGTGTAGGCAGCAAACGCTGCGACGAGTTTGTGACGAAGTTCGCCGCGGAAAGCTACGACGTGCGTGTCGTTCTTCGCGGAATGGGAAGTGGCGCTTCGGTTCGGTGATCGTTTCGCTGGGTTAACTTTGGAGTTCGGATGTTCACGGTTCGAGCTTAGGAAAATACCGCGCTTTCCAGGAAAGTACTATGTATCTATCGACTGGCGATAGTGAATTAGTCGAATCAAGGAAATCTTTTCCTCAAAAGTCCTCAGAAACTGCGCCTTTTTAAGCATGGACAGAATTATTGAAACAACGTGTTTGATATTTATATGCATAATTCAGTTCTGTGAGGATTTTTTTCTAAAAAAAATTCGTTTACCAATTAATATAACAAGAGTAACATTTTATATTCATGTAATACGTAAGGCACAATGGTTATTTTCGAATGTAATAATAATGGAATTGAAGTATCACAATAGATTATTTATTTGATACATGCCTCTAAATACAACTGAAGAACAGTTTTTGGAAAATGCAGTAATGAAAAAGAGTTTCTTCTGCAAAAAAATGTACGAAAATAATATTGATTGGTGTCAGGCAGAAAGTGATGAGAATCATTTGCTTACAATCATAGCAGAGGACATTGATCTATCAATGGTAGATATTGATGGCTTCGGCACCTGATGATAAAGGAATTTATTTGCCAAAAACCATGTTAACCAAACCAATGATCCCTTCTTCTCTAATGCATTCACTAAATGTAATTCTAAATCCATTTTTTATAATGAAAGGAAAAAGATTTTCCCGAAATTTTTAATAATTATCAGCTGAAACTTTCATGATCAAAAAATAAAATAAAGAAGTATTTTTAATTGTAATTTATACTTTGCATTCATACAATGTACTGCAATTAACTGCGATACAAAGTTTCATATATAGCATTAGATTAAAAAGTGTTTTTAGAAATGTTTAATATATATACCAAGTTGACTGATTCTGAATCATTAAACCAGTAGGAAAGTGGTCGATAGGAATTTAAGTGAATTATTTTTGAACTATCTGCAACTGTAATTCCAGTCGAGTATCTATTTGCTGGTTTTATCAGTCAGAGTGTTATTTTGTATGCCTCTGAAAACACTATACAACTCAGTTGGTTACTGCAGAACAATGTATTGAAAGATCACTTGTGAGTTCAACAGCATCGAAACGTGTCTTGAATAAAATTCACAGTGAAAATTATAATTATTATCATAAACATTACAACAAAAGAAAAAATGCTCAGTGTTTCCAGTAATTTTGTAAATTGTATGTAAGTACGAAATATTTACTAATGACTAAAAATGTTTATTAATTGCTGTTTTCTCAGTAACTTGTCAGAATTAAATTGATAACTAATAGGCGTTTTCACACCTTAATGCAGTTTTTCTTACATTTGTTTCAGTCTGTGAAAGATAAAAATTTACTGAAAAAGTATCTTTCCAATGCAAAAATAACTTTCGATAGATACTCACTCTGTTCTTCGCAAATAATAAAAAAAATTATGAAATTGAACAAAACCACAAACATAAAAATGAAGGTTAATTATTGAATGGAAAAGTTGAAACGTGTTTGCATTATCATATAGATGTTCTATTGTGGTTGACAATATTCTTACTGAACGGCAAAGGTTCGAACTTTTAGTGTTAGAGATGAATTCTGAAGAAATAAAAGAGTTCAGAAACAACGTGATCGAAAATTATACAAAATATTTTGAAGAACATCTAATTTTTGCCTATATCACACATTTGGAATGTTTAGAATTGATCACTATCATACGTGGGAGAAAGGTGAGTTGAACACTCGAAATCGTATATCGTTAAAATAAAATAAATCAGAGAATTAAAGGAAGCATGGTTTAGACTAGAAACCTTCTAAGAATGTAAAATTGAAATTACTCTTGTAGATACCAGCCCTAACCATTTCAATGTTGGTGAAGTTCGTATTAATTGGATGAAAAATGATCATTCGTCCATTACCCAATCTTCTGTCGCTGGAGCTCAAATAATTCAATTAGAATGAAATAACAGTATAATGTTGTAATGCCATAACATTTATCACGAGAAAAGCTTGTATATGGGGTGGTTTTTAATATTTTTCTCAAATATCTTCAAATATCTCATTGGTATACTTCGAAAACATTGGTCCTAAAACTGTTCCCTGTGGCACTCAATTTCAAATTGATTCTTGATCTGAAAACAACTTCCTAGTACCAAAAGTGTTCTGTAAATGCCTCCTGGTTCTTTTCCTTTTCTAATTACCTCTCCTTTTCTTTTTTCGCATTTTTATTTATTCATTTTTTTCCTATTATTTTTTTCTTCTTTTTTCAAGTTTTTCCCAAGTCAAAAAAGCACCCACCCCACCCCACCCCATGCCGACGGCCCTGATGACTGATTACACTACACTCACTTTCTTCTTGAAGCAAAGCTTGAGCTTTCGATTTGTTCAAATTCTACTTTTTCTGTCACCCCCAGATGAAATTTTTCCCGATTCTCATTGAGCTATAAAAACTCTTGTTTTTGCGTAAGATATGCATTGGAAGGACATCCAAATGGAAATAAAAGAAGTGTGTGCTATTATCATCAAAGCAAAATATTCGATTGGTTTAAAAACTCTGTTCTGTTTGAAATCTGTTTTTTGGTTAACCAGCTGTCGCACCCCTACGAACGACAACCCTAAGAAGTCGAGCTAAAGACTAACGAGGTTTTACCTTTTGAGGTGTGATTCCTATTACTTGTTTTCAATATATTATTTTTGAATGTATCTGTAAAGGGGGTTCATCAATAGCTACATGTAAGCATAAAGATCTTTTAGAAATCTGAAATATTCGACTATTTATTCTGTATCATTTAGAATTTTCATTATAAAATCATTGTAAAATATTTATCAATTAACCCTTCAACACGAAAATTATGCAGACTACCTGACTAGTTCATTAGTGTCTTACTATTCCTTTTATAATTTATTTTTCAACTACATTAAAGACAGTAAACTCATTGAAGTACCATATTAATCATCTATTGGTCTTGTAATTTTCAGAAGCCAGCTGAAGAAACCCCACTTCCATTATTGCTAATCATTGGCTCTTAAATAATTATTACTTTATGAGATCTGTACTATTATGAGGTTCAACAGGTATAGTAAGTGTAATAAAAATCTTATTCACAAGAAATATTAGCCTCAACGAAACGCTCCTTGTTGTTATGGAGGTCATAAAATCGGTCGGATAGATATTGTGGATTCTATTCGGTTTTCGACATTTGTCATTCTTTATATTGAATTTTATATAATGACAGTAAAAATTATATGTACATATAATCTATATGGAAAACTAGCTCTCTATGATGTTGAAAGTTTCAATTTAGTACTTCTGGTTGCGAGAAAATAAAACTTCCATAGGAGTTTGGATTATTCTCGATTGACTCGTTGTAAGAGGTGAAGTAGATGATATCAACCTGCTTTGTGTTGTATGCTATCGTATTTTATGTGGAAATATACGCCATTGATTTATGTGTGGAGAGACTGGAGGTATCTAACCTCAAGCGTATATCATCAAAATAATTTTCGAATAACCCAGCAGTTCTGTCAGGCCTTCGCATTCACTAAACAACATTTAAGTTGGGAATAACGAAAAAAGGCTTTCAACAAATTGCCTCCGGTCTGGATTCCTCGACATACTTGGCTGGAAAATAATGAAACTGCCGATTCCCTTGCCAGGAAAGACCTTGTAAGAGGCTTCTTCGAACCAGAATATGCCATGGGCATAGCTTTAGATTTTGTCAACAAACACTAAGTACCTCTGCATAGAGTTCTGACAAAATTTTACAAACCAAGATATAATTACATCCTTCGAAGGTTACCAATCAAACAATAGTTTACATCCAGGGATTTCCTACTTCACTAACAGACAGTCACTGTTCAGAAGATGATAAAAAAGTAGAGAACGTTCTCAGTACCCTGTGGTAGAAGTCCATTATATATGGAGTGCAGTAGATTTGGGAAGCTTAAAAATTCAAAGTCGTCTCCACAATTCATTATCACCCTCAGATGTTATAACGGTGAAATCAGTATTACTTCATCAATTGATGATTGATGTATTTACCGTTCTACCATCTGAGAGTGATAATAAATTGTGGAGAAATCTTTGAGTTTTTATATGCTTCGAAATTCTCAGTACCGAATGAGGGTTTAACCATCTGATCTGAAATATCATTCACTAAATTTCTTACTCATTTGGTGAAGTTTCAATTTGTGTAAACCACAATAAGCCCTTACGGGTTGCGGTGGAGGTCGAATAGTTCCACTTTGAACCTTGCCTGACCGTGGACACAATATTAGTGAAGCTGATGCAGGGTATTCATCAGGTGACAAAACATCTACAAGGGTAGTTCTTCAGCAGCTCCCAAGGAAATAGTCAAATCGTTATCTTCGATTTCAGAAATTGCTTTACTGCTATAAAGTATTTTTAATTTCATCCCATCAAAAATGTATTGAGAGATTCTTCTGAAGTTGTTGTCATCTATATAGATTCTTCAGGCTTTCGGTAGGATATAGATCATGTTATTAAGACTCAATAGGTTTTTAGAATCCTGTTCATTTATTTTAAAAATAATACTTTTAGCATATAGATTTTAAAATTCTTCGCTACGCGGACGACTGTAAGTTAGTCTGCGAGTTGTGATAATCTTCAAAAAGATATCAACATGCCTAAATAACTGCTGCAAAACGAATCTACTTCCTTTTATTATAATAAAGTGCAATACAGTTTTATACAGATCTCCATTTTAAACACGGAAGTATTATATGGAATCTTATGTGAATGAATGAATTCTTAACATTTTACCAATCAACTGAAGCCTATTGATAAAATATCATTTATCAATTGTCATTATAGCTAGGTACTGACAATAAAAAATAATTATTGTGATATACACAACAAAACAATTTATATAATTATTATCAACTTTGTTCATTGTTAATAAGAGCAGTAACAGTAATGAGTATTTTTTTTCAGTTCAATCACAATCAAGATAAATTCCCAGAATATTATTGAAATCTAAAATCTATGATGAATTTTAATATCATACTTCATAAATTAATTTTTTTTATAAAGAAATCTACTTGAATTGTTGCAAAACACTTTGGTTCAACGTTACACTTTTAATTTAGGAATGAGGACAGCATATTTTGAAGAAAGAAAATGATTTATTCTGAATAAAAACAAACAAAAAGTATAAATGACACTGATATTTCTATCTACCATTACTCGTTTATGTCCCACTGGAGTTGGTTTATAGAAATCATTCTTCTTTCACATTTGTATACCAACATTCACGAACGTGTTAAACGGTTTTACTATAACAATTGTTTACAAATATTTAAGTGGCTTTACGATGGCTATAACTTCGCTTAATGTTTATTTAATTAGCATAATAAATTTTTTTCTGATTTATGATTTTGCTAGTTATCTCAGGACTGAAATCGTAAATCTGTTCGAATGTCACTCGGAGAAATGCTACTTTTACAATGACCATTTATATGAGATTCTTTTATCACTTGTATCATTGAGTGAGGAAGTGGAAAAAATTTTAATTTTCATTCAAATTCGAGTATTTAATTGAACAGTCACTTCAGAATTGCATGGTTAAAGACACGAGATTCACAAGTGAGTAGTAGTTAAAAAACTTGAAACTAATTATAACCCAGCCATTGTATCCCAGAAATGATTTACAGACTCTTTTACTGCCTCAAGATATAATAGTCCCTAAATGATTGTTAATTTGCAAAAATTAAAACTCAAGCTTTCAACTCACTTTCAAGTTATTATAATTCAATGATAATTACTACTATGGAAAATGTAGAAATATTTCTTTTTTTTTCATTAGACAGTTTTGACGCTATACGAATTATGATTATTAAGTTTTGTCAGTCTCCACCAGGGTCCTCAAATCCTCATCCTGGATTACGTAGGTCTACCACTCCAGGGCTCATATTCGAGGCTGAAATCTCTGGATTTCGCAGAGAAAAATTGGCCAAAAATTGCTTACCTATTACCATCATATCTGTAGTATTAAGCTCAAATAGGGCAAAAAAAAAAATAAAATTAGAAAAAAATTAACAGCATCAATGTTGAACTCTATCGATCAATGTCATTGCAGTTTATACCCACGATTTGAATATAGTTAACTTTTGCAGCATTTTGCAATTACCTTGATCTGAGTTTGTTCAAGTTGGAAAAGTCCATTTTACTCTTATTCAGGATATTAATTACTCAAAGCCCGTTGACAATTTTAAGTCGTTTCATTTCAATGAAGTTTTATCTGATTTGTTTCAGTTATTGGTAAAACAGCATTGCATGTTTCGTGGTATGTGTTTATAGCAGTTAATTTGAGTGTTAATATCCAGACATACAAAGGCAGAATTTTTGTGAAAAATAAATTAAAAGGATGCGAAACTAACAACATACATTTTCACAGCACTCATCTTTATAGGTTATAAGATGAATTTTGTTCAGACTGATTCAAATTCAACAATTTATTGCATATTCTGATATTTATCAAAATGAAGATTACTTCCTCAACTGCAGTTAAATTTCGTAAAGTGCAAACTGGAATCTTTTGCGTAGGTATATAAAATAAATTCAAACCAAACAGTTTATACTTATACCTGCTTATACCTTATACCTAAAAAAGAATAACTCGGAACCAAGATTGCAACATTACATAAGTAGGCAAATGTTACATGTTCATATGAATTATTCTTTGATTTTATATTTCTCTGAAATGACAAGGACAAGAATAATGTGATGTGAAATAATGAAAACATATTTACAAAAACCACAAATGTCTGGGAAAAATGCATATCAAACAACTACTTTACGCTGCGGATATTGAATGACACGTTTATTGTTTTCCAGATTATGGTCCAGTAGCGATACCACAAAAATATAATGCTGGAAACTGGGCATACAAGAACTGAAAATTATTCTGTGGAATTGAGAATATTACTGAACAATTATTAACTCTCGTTTGCCCGGATATTATGATCCATGAAAATCTCGTGTAATGTGTCTCAAATCTAATGATTCAACGATATGCATTTCAGATCATCCTATCGGGAAAAAATCTATATCTCTTTATTAATCAGAAGAATCTGGAAGCAAATCCTGGTTCAAATGAAAAAACAATTAAATTTTCAACTGATTGATTATTGAAGAAAACTTAACCCCCTGAAGACGCCTATGGGTTGGTGGCGTCGAGAACAGTATTGCAGTTATGGTGTTTGGAAAACTGTACATATCAGTAGGTATACTCATAGAGCTAAAGTAGACTATTTTTGTAGGACTCTCTATGCTAAATATTTTCTAAGTTGGCTAAATTCTATAAACGGCAGGAAACAAAAAAATTCACAAATTGTTTTGAATGATCCAAAAGTGAAATTTCGTGGATTGAAAGATATCAAAAGAACGCATTGGCTTTATATGGCATGAGCATTTGACAATGAGAAAGCTCTGTTCATAGTGGGTGCCGCTCGAGCTTACTGTTGACCAGAAACAAGAACTCTTAATGATTCTGAGCAGTTTTTGAGTACGTTCAAATATAACAAACCGAAGTTTTTACTTCGATGTGACAATGGATGAAACACGGATCCATCACTTCACTCTGAGTGATCGTCAACTGGGTAGAGAGCAACTGGTGAACCTCGTCCAAAGCGCCCAAAAGCATACAAATCGGCGGGAAAGGTTTTCCCCTCGGTTTTTTGGGATGTGCGTTATGTATGTACCTTGAGAAGGAAATACCTTTAACAATGAATATTATAGAGCGTAATTGCAGCGTTTGAAGCCGAAATTGCAAAGACACGACCGCGTTTGGCAAAGAAAAAATTTTTTCATCAAGACAAAGAAAGCACCGTGTCACAAGTCAATCAAAATAATGGCAAAACTACATGAATTGAACTTCGAATTGCTCCTACATCCCACGTATTTGCCAGATTTGACTCCCAGCGACTTCTGGTTGTTCGCAGATCTCAAAAAAATGCTCACTGGCAAGAAATTTTGCTCCAATGAAGAGATCATTGCTGAAAGTGAGGCCTATTTTGGGGGAAAGATAAATCGTTACAGCGACGCTGGAATGCCAATACAGACCCATTTAGACCATAGTCTCGTTTGGTGGACCTTTGCCTCCATCAGACTGATGTCTACATATTTGAATGATTTCCCGGACTTCAATATCACGCTGCCTTAGTGGTAATGTTAGTAGGTTTTTGTAAATAAAAGATCTCGTAACAAAAATCACAGATGTGTGGCTGACTTCTGTTGATGAGCTTGTGCATTAGTGGTTCTGCTTCCTAGTGATGGAGACCGACTTTATAGCCCGAACACTTGTCAATGATTTGCATTTTTCTAAATGCTAAGTTCTCTTGGATTCATATCAAGACCCTAGATGACCTTCATATTTGTACAGGGTAAAAAATATAATATTTCCCTGTGTAGACACACGATAAGAAAGTTCTACAACCTCGTTATCGAAATTTATGTTGTCTGTAGTCAACAATAAATCAAAGACGTAATTCTGTGCAAGGCAGTGCAACTGTAAAGTATAATACGTAAAACAAATTCCACAAAATTACAATACCTTGATGTTCCCAGGTGAACGAACGGGCGTCTAAATATGACTCTGGCAAAAAGCCAATTCTGCTCTATTCAAACCGAAATCCAGCACAACAGGCAATGGCGAAGATATGTATATATATATATATATATATATATATATATCTCCGCCCTGGCAGTGGGGGTGGGAGTCGCGTAGTGCCAAACGGCCACTGGGACTTCCACGGCAAAACCGGCTACTGACACCGTATCTCTCTAGCGAAATCCGTCTCTGTGGTCCCCACAAGTAAAGAGCAAATCGACATCCTGCTACGACCATCAAAGTAACGATTTCATC
>WOGN01002843.1:0-16099 GCA_015342105.1 Leptinotarsa texana
AAATCATGATAATTGAAAAATTCTGATATATGTTCAACTGCAGAAGCACATTTGTCTTTCATTATTTCATCATCTGATGCCGAGATGTTCGGAGTCTTTTTTTCGAACTCTACAAGGCAGCACTCTGATATCGTCTATAAAACTATACGTTTTTTCAAATAACATTTTTTACTTCAACTTACTCGAAAATCTTGATAGGAAAAGGAAATTTTCAGTCTACAACCTTTGAAGTACTTATATCTCTTTTTCTATAAAAAGTGCAGAAGGGTGGTTTATATTTTTGATCCAGTAAGAAAAAAATTAAAATCTCATATCTTATTATTGACTCATCAATATAAGCAACTCACATTTTTTGACAAATTCGAGAGTTATTCAATAGTGTCGGTATTAGTATAGCGTTTTGATATATAGAAATAAAATACTTTGTCTAATTTCCACTTACTTGATGTATTGATATTAATACGACCAAGGTTTCGGTTTTTACACCATTCTCAAGTGTTCTAGCATTAGAAGTAAAAACTGAAACCTTGGTCGTATTAATATCAATACATTAAGTAAATGGAAATTAAACAAAGTATTTTATTCCTATATCTAACTGATTTTGACTTTTTGTTTAACCATAAGCATTTGAATAATAAAAATTACATCCCCAGATGATTCTTCAGATACAAAAATAAAAAGTCCACCCAAACAGCTATTTTCGCCTACAGATATCAAATTAGAAATGTTCCAACTATTGCTGTTAAATTGAAATAAAAAGTGATTTCTCCTCAACTAAAGATACTTAGAAGGAAGTTGTTTAATATAAACAGCTTATATTAAATATATACAACTGTAAGTAATCCACCATTTTATCATAGAATTTCATTTATATGAAAGTTTTTCTTCCTTGTTTACATTTTTTCATCATTTTATACTAATCGAGAAGTGGAAAGCCAAAAGGAGGTTTCATCCTAAACGCAGTCCTTAAAATGCTTTTTCACAAGGTTAGTTTCATATAAGTTCTTGAAATATAAGTTCCAGACAATATTAAAATCTCATGTTGCACAGAACTAAGTTGTTTATGTAGATTATGAATGTTGTTTTCAATTTTTCCATTTTTATCTACTAACAGAAGTAGAAATCTGAGTCAGTTTCATTTAACTTCACAATATATAAAAACATTGATATTGAAACAAGAGTTCTAGACAATATAAAATTATATAATGTTACACTGAATTGAGTCGTTCATGTCGATTTTTTTGTATAACCAGAATATAGAAATTTAATTAAATTGATGAAACACTATTTCAGGATGTAATGAATGACATGGACCTCATTCTGATGGGTGCTGCGCGATCGTCTTACGCATCTGATAGTTTGAGATCTTTCTTTGTAGGAATTAGATCAGGTAATGCCAGCAATGGAAAACCCCTCTACCTATGTATAGGAAAGGTAACAACTGGTCTAAACATGGAGGAAGTTGAAAATCTTGCCAAAAAAATCAAACTGCAAGGAAAAAAATTTGAAAATTTCAACTCTGAAAACCTGAAATTTGGCAAAGAAACTCCAGACTACTACATCGACCCTGAAAATTCTTTAGTATTCGAAGTGAGAGCAACGGAGCTGATTCGTAATACCGATAATGCTTACAAAACTGGTTATACTTTACGCTTTCCAAGAATCCTCAAAATACGTGAGGACAAACCAGTTGAAGAATGCATGTCGATCAACGAATTATTAGAACTCACAAAAAATAACAAGTCCGTCATCAAACTCAACAAACGTAACATAGAGTTGGAGGAAATACTGAAAACCAAGACGAAAAAAGTTAAACAGAAGGATATAATCATGCCAACCATTCATGACTCTAAGAAAGTATCTGACATATTGGACGGATACAATATTTTTGTAATGAATGGTAGTCCAGAAATGGATAAAGAAAAAGCTGAGAGTATAATAAAGAAAGCTGGAGGGACAGTGTCATACAGAGTGAAAGAGAATGTTGATATAGTCCTGGCAGGTGACAGATCAGAAAAAATCAGGCAACTAGTTCAGAAAAAACCCAAATATGACATCATAAAATTAGCATGGCTGAACAGGGTTATAGAAGATGGCAATCTTCTAGGATACGAGCAAGAGGAAGTTTATTACATAGGTTATAATTACAAGAACTGTTTATCAGATGAATTAGACAAGTATGGTGACAGTTTTACTATAGAAACTGATGATGACAAACTGAAAAAAACTTTTCAAACCATTTCGGACATGGGAGAATTTTCAAGCCTAGGCACAACAGTGAGACTTCATAGGAGGAAGTATTTCAACGAATATTTTGCTTACTTTGACAAGTTCTCCATTCCTGATGATCAAAATTCTGAAATAATTTATGATTGTTTTGTTGACCAGCTTGAGTTCCAATATTACGGGGGAAATGTCTGTGAAAAAATTTATGAAAATGTGAATCTGATCGTGTATAATGGCCAGAGTGACAGAAAAATATTCTTGGAGAATTATCTTGAAACTTTGAATAATGCAAGAATTGGGATCAAGACTAATAATTTCATTTATGGGTAAAAATTTGTTTTTTGCCAAATACCTGTTGTCTGCGAGAAACATAACTCATATTTTGTTCAATCCCAAACTTTTTTTATAAAAAATGCTGTGATAATTAGAATTGAAAAGTATTGTGTTGCAAGTTAAGAAAGTCACTAATTATAAATAAAAAAGAAAAAATTATGATATGAAGAGATTCTTATTTATTCAATTCAATTTCTTACAATTTCATTTCCATAACATGTTCTTTATATTTATTGTGAAGCAATTTTATTTGTGGAGGATATTTTATTTTCTTGTAATTCTATTGTATGCCGCCATCACTGATACTATATATACATTGTACCCATTAATTTATTTAATTTGTCATTGTTATACTATTTTGTTGAATACACTTTTTTAAACTTTTATGCATATTATTTGTTTTTAACAAAAATTCAAATGCACCTCTACTTTGTACTACTAGATAAGATATGTCGAAACAAAACGAACACATTAACTATTACCAATTTCACATTAACACCACACACACAATACATATTAAACACAAAGTGAGAATTCGCCTCAATTTGGATATAATTGTCTAGTGCAGGGGTTCCCGACCTTTTTGCACCTGCGTACCACCAGACCTAAATATTTTAATAAACGTATAATATTTACTCTTCTAAAAGTGTTCAAAGGGTTTTTAATAAATTCCTGAGAAAACTTCATTTTTAATGGTTAGATATTTGTTTATTTATAACATGCTTATAATAAAAAAGGAATAAAAAGACTAAAATGGTATTAATTTACAGTTTTATTTAATACCCTTAGGTCTAAAAACATACAAATAAAAAATTATTAAAAAGTCAGCAAAAAATTAATCATCATACAAAATATGCTTTTATAGTCTTTAGTGCAAAAGTTGTTATTTGCCTGTGATTAAAATATCAACATTAGGAGTAATGGAACTCATCTTCATTCTTAAGTTCTCTTCAACACTTATTCTACTTCTATATTAATTTTTTATGTACAAGAGTTCAGAAAATCCACTCTCACACAAGTAACTTGTAACAAATTGCATAAAAAATAGCAGAGCTTGCCGGAAGAGCAAAGAGTACTCGGTTTTACATCCGATCCAGAAATAAGTTAAAGATTTCTCTTTAAAATAATCTTTCATGGAACTATCTTCTGTAAGGTCGAAAAAACTTTCTTTTAGTTCCAATTCATTTGGCGAGGTTCCAGAAAAAGGATTTCTGATCCACTTTTGAATAATCTTCGGAGAAATACTTCTTAAAGCTTTTTTGAAGGACTTCCAAGTGAACAATGATATCTGCAACCACATCTGGCATTGGATATATTTCATTTTCTTCAAAAAATGATGATAGAGTGGGGAATGCAGATAAATTTTCCTCCTCCTCCTACAAAATAAACTCCTTTTGAAGGAGTTTATTTTGTCACTGGCTGTGAAGGCTGTTGTTTGTTCTCTGAAGTCCCAAGTTCAGTGTGTTGAGTTTTTCAAAAATGTCGGCTAGGTAAGCCAATCTTGACAACCATTCTTCATCAGCAAACAATTTTTTCATGTCATGATTTTTTTTTCACTTAAAAACATGAAAACTTTTGATCTCAGTTCAAAGAGACGGTTCAAAATTTTCCCACGAAATAACCACCTCACTTCTGTATGCAGGAGTAAACTTTTGAACTTGCCATCCATTTCTTCACACATCAAGGAGAATTATCTGGTGTTTAAAGCCTTAGCCTTTATGAAGTTAACTTTCACAGCATCTGATAGAACGGAGTTAAGATTTTGCAGTATACCTTTAGCAGCTAATGTTTCTCAATGGATGACACAATGCGTACTTTTGCATTCAGGAGCAATTCTCTTCATTTTTGCTGCTAGCTCTGTCAATTTTCCTGACAGCTTTTGCCTCATCTGTACACAAGCCAATACATTTGGGCCAGGGAATGCCTACTTCGAAAGTGTTTCAAGACATACAACACATTAAGAAATAAGAATGTCACTGGTTTCAGTTTCTGGGTTCACTATAAAACCGTACTGTAAGTACGTTTCATCGTATTTACAATTGGCCGGTAATTTAGGTTTTTTAGCACAATCCGTTGAAGTAGAAGAGGACGTCAGAAATCGTTTTATAGTTCAGGTTTCTTATACGAAATCAAAATTAATAATTACAACACCCACTGCGAACCTGTAATGCCAAGTAGAAGACAATCCTTTTAAAGACATAGGTAAAAAGTGAAACACCCTTTGTTTACCAATTCCTAGGTAAAATTCCTAAAGTGTTTTATTGTTTCATTACATAGGAATTATAAATTCCAATGTAATAGAAAAACAAAGATGTCAGGTCGTTCACTGGGTTATGAGTATTTCGTTTTTCTATCGACCCGTTAGATGAGTTATATTTGCTATTAACAGCATGTTGCTCACATCACTCACGCGTACCACCGGTTGGGAACCCCTGGTCTAGTGTATTAAAATGCTTGTTTAAGGTTCACGTTTCTCTCACAAAAGTGTAAAATTTTTTCTGTGGCCTAGATAGTACAGGAAATAACAAAAAATACATTAGAAATCCAATTGCGTTTATTTCCATGGAACCAATTTTGTTTGCCTCAAAGAATTATAAGAAAACTGTAAGAACATTTTTTTCATGATGAAACATGGCAAAAAACATGTTTTTGAAAATCAAGGATAGCCATGAATATACTTTTATGAGCAATACATTCAGGATGTATTCGACTGTGTATGGAAAAATATGGATTCAAAAAATGGGAATATGTAAATTTCTTTCCATTTAGAACTTGACATCAGTTATATTTGAACGTTGAAATATTCATAAACTACAAAATTAGTACACTTCATCAGGTTGTAATCTTGCTAAAAAAAATATTTTCACTTACCAGCAATATTTGCCCATCAAAATTGGGAGAATCCATTTGCAAAGGATTCATCCACACAGTATCTAAACTGTCTTCAGATGGCTCTTTCACAGGAGACTCTTGTTTGGCGGATTTGCTGGATCTCCTCTTTGAAAGATGCTTATTGGATTGGGAAGAAATATTAAAAGTGGCCTTTGCATTTTCGATGTTATCTTGTAATCCAGTGAGACGTAATCCTTTTCTAAAACCAGCTCTGCCAAAATCCAGGATGCCTTCAACCATACCAGCAGCTTCATCCTTAAAATCCAAAAATGCGCTTAAGTCGGTTATTCATGTTATGTAATGAAAATGAGTATGAAATATTTGTTTGCCAGTTATATAGTTGTAAATAGATAAAGCTGAACAAGAATTTACTGTTAACATCGCATAACTTCGTGAAAGTCTGAACAGTTCCTGCAGCTGTTTAGTAAACTTCTATAAGTGACCTCCTGATAGAGACAGAGATACTTGGTTTTTTACTGGAAAATAGGGGCTACTCATGGACAGTTTCAAAGCTGTGGATCCTCGTCGATATATAGAGTGGTTTTCATTGGACCACTCTGTATGTTATCTTACTGTTGGACAATTACTTTTGTGTTGGTATTTATTTGTAAATATATATCTAAGAAGATGGATTAAAGTTAACTAGGAGTACATGAACTGGCATTTGAATTTGACCACCTGATATAATATACCTATGCTCCCAAAGAGAATCTGGTTTCCAAACTGATGACAGTATGTCTGTTAATCATAACAACTGGAATCAAAATTTTATTTTTTCAATGAACCATTCTAATTCCTATATCTAGTCCTTACTCCGTAAAAAAATATATTGATGTCAGTTTCCGATATAGATCAAATCTCTTTGAGAGCGTAAAATAATAATAAATTACCATTTTGTTAAATGTTGAATTCATTAATAGTATCAATTCAAATAACACTTTATTGTAGGATTTTCACTGGAAAGTGTACAAAACTGCAATATGTGTTTTTCATACTTGGCATGCTTGAGAAAGCTTTTGAAAGCAAAACACGTATTGCATGCTTCCTGAGAAAGCTATTGTATAGCGAAACATGTGTTGCATACTTAAGTATGAAAATGCTTGACAAAGCAAAACAAGTGATGCGGTTTGGTAAACTTTCCAGTGAAAATCTCCCAATGAAGTGTTACGTTTATAGTGTAATGTAAAAGAAGAAAAAAGTCAATCTGAAGAAACATCTAACTACTAAGCAAAGATTCCAAATTTGTTAAGCAGAAATTGGTGAAAAAGAGAAAAATTTCATGCAATTCATACCTTTTGCTGTAAAACGGATGTAATGAAAGTGTAAAAGTGTGTAACATTTAGTAAGGACAACGAACATTTAACAGATCCTCACCTGAAAATCTCCAATTTTGTGCAAAGCACTATTCACTGTAGTCTCCTGCAAATCCTTTATGTTGTGCAGGGTATGAACAGTGGCATCACCTGAAATCACCAACTGTTTTCCAAATATCGTTCATACCATAATACATCATAATAATCATTTTTTTCAACAAATACTTTTATCAATAACTTTAGCAGCAATGTTTAACAGAAAATATAATTTTCAGTTATTTGACCGTGGTTTTCGAAAAAGTATTAGTGACTCTATAGTGGATACATTAGAAGATAAGACATACTTTCAAAATCAAATATTAAATATATTTCCAACATTTGCAAAATTTATAATGATTACAACACCCACACTGTATTTGTATGCTTCATCTGTATGTTAATATAATCAAGGCTTCGTCTTACCAAATTTATAAGTATATTTGTTTGAAGGTGATTAACAATGTTTCATGATGAATTTCACTAGTTCGAACTTCCATTGTCTAATATGTTCAATCGTTTTAATTTTACTTGTATTTTATTTCACTATTATTTCATTTCAGGTTATTTTTGCTTAAGAGAATTGTTATTTTCAACTGTTTATTTTTGATTCTTCTTTTTCATTTATAAGTATATGATTGGTGGAGGCTTTGTCTGCAGGATCAACTGCAGAAGAAGCTTACGACTATATGGCAGGGTTTTTTTTGGAAATACATGATGGTTCATTCTGTGTGAACTGACACGAACTCAGGGGTTCGAAGATCACGACGGTCAAGCGATGGCAGCCGCGAGGCGGATGAGAAGTATCTTGTGTGGGTAGGAAATTTCAGTCGGTCAGTCGTGCTGGAGTAGAGTGGTGAGCAACATGTCGCGTTATCGTAACACAAGTTCTCATCGAAGAAAACTATTGGAACCAAGCCTACTAATGAGAACGTAGTTATTATTACCCAAAGATGGTGGTCATCGTTCGGTCACTCCGCCCCACCACTGCTTATTTTGTACGCGTTACCTATACTGCAGATGTGGTTGAGTGCATCGCCACCGTTCCGGTGTCGCGTCGCTTCGCCATCGTTCGGCCGTCGCCGTTTTCGTGCCCTCAGCTTATTTGTCTTTCATTTACATGTGATTTTTTTAAGCAGCTTGGTTTGTATAATGAATAAAGGAATAAATAAAGACCATATACATCAATTAGGCTTGCACATGTACGTCAAAAACCTGTTTCAACACTGATAAGTGGGATTGTATTCTAGCCACAGGCAACAATTTTTCACCATTGAAAAATTGTATTTCTGAAATATATTTATTTGGCTGCTGAACATTTTTCAGTATTTGGGGTTTCATTGCTGAAAAAGTTATAATTATCAGGTCAATTTTCAGGCAAAGAAACTGAATTTCACTTAATTGCTGTTGAATATTTTGTACGGTTTGAGAGATCACTATTTTCATGATCAATTTTCCATAATTTGATATTCAATACCTAAAACTCAGAGAACTATTTTTCAGACACATATGATACATTCCCATACTCACTGATAGGTTTTATAGAGCTCTTGAGTCCTTCCATAGTGTTGTGAGTGGTAAGTTTCATTTCATTCAATAAAATATTGGCTGCATGAGCTGGAGTTTCGTCTACATAATGCTCAAGTTTTGCTGAAAATTTCAAATTGTATCATAAAGTCTATATTTACAGATTGAAGATATTTACCAGGATCCCAAAAACTGGTTTTTCCACTAGGTTTTGTACTTTCCATTGTCACAGGTAAGGCGTCAAGCGGATCTTGACCTAAAGAAACACCCAGTGCCAAATCTTTGGAGTCACTATAAGTTTTGATACTTCTGTTAATATTTGGCTCATGGATTTTAACTGCATCTGTAGTATCAAGCTTTTCTGGAAGTTCTTCTTTCAGTTCCTCTGCACTGTCAAGTTTCTGCAAAATTCATATTTCAAATAATCCATCAAAACTCATTTAATAACTAACCTTCATGATTTTTGTACTATTTATGATTTTGGGATGGTTTGAAAGTAATTTGCCATTTCTTGATGAAATTTTAAGTTCTGTGGAATTTTGTTTTAAGTTCACATTGGATTTGATCGATTCCATTATCTTTCCAGAATTTTCTTTACCAACATGTCTCTTCTTTTTTGTATCATCATTTTTATTCTCTACAGTTGACTTTCCTTCTACTTTGTTTTTAGGTGTTGCTTTGGAATCCAATACATCATAATACTGAGAAATACTGATACGAGTATACGCAGATAACTTGTATTGTTCTTTGATGGCTTTAGATGCCAGAGATTTCAATAAAACATAATTCAGAACTTCAGGATTTGAAATCAGTTTCAATAAAAATGAAGTAAGTTTTCTTGCCATAATTGAAACCAAAATCTGGCACGGCAGGGAATTCCACAACTCCGAATTGATAAAGTGCCGAAGTAAATTTATTGTAAGATGATGTATGAAATAATCTTTCGCTTTTGAATTATTACTGCAAATGTGTGAATATCTGAAAACGAATTTTTATCTTGTCACTGTCTCAACCTTCCAGTAGTCACACACAGTAGTCAGACTGGGTTGGCACAATTTTTATGATTTCTTGAAAACTTAAAGGGATGGAGGTGAGTTTGTAGTCTAGTACCTAATGCAAAAACTAGTCTCTGAGCCAGAATGATAATTGGTACATATATACTTATCTTTATGGACATGTAAATTGAACTGCTCAATCAGATTACATCAGAGGAAAATAACATGTTCAAAAATTCTCTTATTTCCTGCAAATCGAATTAAAAATACACGCTGAAGTCTTTTGTGATGATAAACAAGAGTTTTTTTATAAGAAATGAAAGCACAGGAACATTTTTTTAAAAAACACTTCACGTCAAAATTTAGAAAGCGATAAATACATACTTGTTATTGAATACACATTGTTATCTAGAGATAATTTGACACCTGCATATTCGAAGTTATTTATTACAGAGAAGTAACAAAAATATTTTCTATCTTCATAGTGTTCTTTGCAGTAAACAGCAGCATCTCTATATGTGTCAGTATCAAAACAGAAGCTAGATATAGTTTTAAAATTGCTTTTACTGGAATAGGTAGTAAGTGAATATAAATAGAAAATTTAGTCTACTATGAATCTGATGTATGATGAAGAAGTAGATCTGAAAAATAGCCAATCACAGAATTTTGGATATAGATGAAGATGATTTTTCTGAGCGCCAATATGCATACTGAGATGAGAGGAAAACAAAAAAATATAAAAACAACTATTTTGACAACCCTATTCTGATATTGATGAGTGTAATCAGAATTTGAAACAATCAACTAATTTTGTTTAGGAAGCAATGGTAAAGGAAATTTGGTTTGCTATATTTAATTTTCTGTATAATTATGAAACTTTTCCAAAAATAGAAGTAACACTCATTTTGTCTACAAAGTTGCATGGCTGTCGGACTGGAAATAGCAATGACGCTGTCTAGGTGGCTCGTGGAGTTATTAACACAAGATACCCAGAACACAAGGCGAATAACCAAAATCGATGTCGTTTACACCAAAAATACTCATTTATCAAAATATTCAGCGTGACTACTGGAGAATTATTTATGTAATATGAATTTACCTGTATAGTTCTTCAACAGTACCACCATACTTGTCCCTACGCTTTAGACTTCTTCTGAACTCCTTCAAGTGTTTGAGGTAAATATTCAGAATGCTATGTATTATCACTTTAATATTAACTCCTGCTTGTACTTCTACCAGTCTAGTAATAATTTCTTCTAAAAACAACCTACTCTCTTTAGTAAAATCACAATCATTACTAATATTCTTGTACCATTTACTGACAAAGTTTTTGTCAATATCATCTACCAAAATTTTAAGTTTTTCTGGATTTGGTTTCTGATTCGACTTCTTTTTGGTTTCACTTTGCTTTATACTTTTGATGAACTGCAAAGGTTCATTCTTCTGTAGCAGTTTGTGAAGACATACAAAGGTAATACACATAGAAAGAAACCACACTGATATTGTAGAAAATAAAAATATTGCAGAGCTCACTGGAAGTATGACAATGTCAGTGTTGACAACAGATACTGAAAGTAACAGGCCAAATCCTATCAAAATAATTTTCCAATCCAATAAAAATTGCAACTGCATTTTCAGTAGAACACCTCTGTACTTCAGATCGATAATTTGAAGATAACAGGCGTTTCATCAGATAATTGTTTATCATTACAATGGGATCATTGGGAGATATTAGTGATTACTCATGTACTTCTCATTCAAACATTCTGTTATTTATTTATTTCATTTCAAATGAAGTACAGACAGGGAAAGCAAAAATATTTGAAATTAGTGTACGTCAACTGTCAACAAGTCAAATGTCAATAGTGAAAAAAGTAACAGACAACAGGGTTTGTTCGAAACCTATATAGACTTTGTATATAGTCTGAAGACAATGGTTTTGAGAAGTCTCCATAAACGCTGGCAATATTGTTAAAACATGAAAAACGAGTTCGAATATGAAGTGAAAACGATTTATACTGTTTCGGTCTCTATGTAAAAATCTCATTTGCGAGGTTTACAAACCCATATATCACGTAGGTACCTGTATAAAGCCCCATGCAAAATTCAGTTTGAAAAGTTGTGATAAAATAATCCAACAGATCAGAAAGTGATAGCACCTAACCTAAAGGCTGACTTTCAACCAACGACGGTCAGATGTCAATCTTATTGAAGTGCCCATCGATAAGACTGTGGACCGCTCCAGAGGATCGGGGGGGATAGAATGATGTATTAAGTTTTCCTCACAAAATTAATTTTGTGGACCGGAGTTTTTATTCTACTACCTTTAACGTAATGTCAAATTCCGTTTCAAAACCAACCCTCAGAGTAACAAAAGAGAATAGAGAAGGCAGCATAACTTTGTTTGTTTACGGAAAGTGAGTTGGATCATAAACAGTGGCGGTTTAGTTGAAAATTTTTTGGCAAAAAAATTATCCTATCAAATTTGTCTATTTCTATTTGAAAAAATAATATTGTTGTGAAAGAGCGTGGGGTGCTGAATATCGATTGTTATAAATACATGGTTAGGAGCTGTTTGCCAGATTGTAGCCATAATAAAATTAAAGCATCCCACGCTTTTTACAACAAAATATTTTTTTTTTGTAAATAGATTTATTCTGATTCCAAACTTAATAAAAGTCATTAGTTGCATCAATCCATAAGACTTACCTATTATCGATGTTGAACACAATCTGAAATTAGTTTTAAAGTATTTTTTAGTTTGTGTTGCTAATGAAGCGTGTTTTTTTTTAGTTTTTTCAAACTATCACTTATTTATAACCCGACATTTGGAAGAAATGATACTAATCAGAATAAATAACTTAATCAGAAAGATAGTTGATCCGTCCTGATCACCATACCAAGAACTACCTGATATTTTGAAAATTGGCTAGGAATATACGGGTATCTCTCAGACACAGCACATGCAGTGCAATATTCAACTGAAAAGGTTATGCTTAAATGCCATTTTTATAATAATCACTGAATATTCAAGTTTAATATGAATAAACTATCACGTAGAATAAAATTATTTAAGAAAATATACACATATAACAAATGCTATAGGTACTAATGAGTTTTTTTATTATATGAATAAATATTTTTTTTTTACAAATTTTATTTGTCAGTTTTGAATAATATACAATAATTCCAAAAAAGCAGGCACCAAATTCTCAGAAATGACTGACGTTTTTGCGTTAATCTGTCTCTTGTAGTGGCGTAAGAAAATTATACCAAACAGATGAGGAAAAGTGATGATGAAATATATAGAATCACAATCTTGAGAACTATGTTTATGTTTTAATGCAATAATATTTCTGAGAATTTAGTGCCTAGTATTATGGAATTATACATACCAATTTTATGTATGTGGTGAAAGCAGCCGATACTTCATGAAAATCCATAATGCCTTCAAACAACTTTTTTGTGAGATTTTCACCAATACGCAACTCGTGTTTCGCTATACATGAGCTTCTTCAGGTGTGTCTACACACTAAATATATAAAAATATAATAATCGTGAGATCAATCTATAGTTTTCCAATAATTTTCATTAACTGAAGTTAGTGGGAACATATATTTTGTAATCCAGGGAAAGTACTTTTTCAGTGACCCGATATGCATAGCTTGAAACACTGTTCCAAACCAGAACCCTGTACACACCTCAGCAACTTTTGATGCTTTATAAAGCTCAGAACAGACCTTCTTCAGAGTATTGTTCAGAGTATTGTTCTCAATATTCTGAGAGCTCCGCCATCAAATATACCTTGAAGCTGCTGGATTCCATCCAAAAAAGAGCCATCCGCCTGATTGAAGACGCGAACATCACGTGTAACCTTGATAGTCTGGAACATCGAAGAAAGGTAGAAGATTTTTCTCTCTTCTATAGATACTTTCACGGGAGGTGTTCAAGTGACTTAAACACATTTGATTCCACCAAGAGCGGTACATATCAGAAATACGCGGTGGAGTGTGGCTGCTCATCGTTTCGAGGTTCAACTCAGTACACCTCGAACTTCACTGTTCAACAACTCTTTCATCTGGAGAACTGCGTTTATGTGTAATACACTTTCTGAGAACGTTTTTTCAAATGTATTTATTCTCCAGCGATTCAAGTCCAATGTGAATCGCTACTTTCGCACAGGCACCGCTTTGAGAGCGCCTTAAGGATTTTCCTGTAGTGCTTGTGTTTTGCTTTTGAAAAAATACCCTCCCGACGCGCGTTTCAACAACCAACAACAACAACGTGCGTCGAGAAAAGTATTTTATGACTGGTGATTGGAAAAAGTGCTTGTTCTGGGTTTTTTCTACGCCTGAGAAATTCTGTCAGTTCGGACTTCCATTGTCTAATCTTATATAAATTGATTTGAAAACCCTGAAAAAACAATTACAAAATTAATAAGATTAACCGAAAATAACAATTTTATTAAACAAAAACAGAATTTACAAAAAATTAACATACAAGCTACAACCAAACAAATAAAATTAAAATATATTAAAGGCTGAAAAATATAGATTGAAATGAAAAACCAATTGAAAAAATTAAAGAGGTTTCAAACCAAGTTATGTCACGACGTTTCGATTGTTTGTATCCACAATCGTCTTCGGGTGATAACTGATAATACATGGCAGTAGTTGTTTGAAGAATATCAAGGTATTAGAAAGTACACAACCTATGAAGCTCATGTTTCAAGTTTGAAGACGCTGCGTTGTTTAGTATTCGTTTGGCAGCCATCAATAAGAAACGTTTTCGGTGGATTTGTGAAAATGGAGAAAACTGCTCACAGCTGAGCAAAAACAGTGTCGTGAAGATGTTTCAATTGAGTGATTAGCGAAGTTTCACAGCAACAAAACTGAATTCTTGCGTCATTTCTCAACCATGGATGAAACATGGGTCCATCACTTTACACCCGAGATAAAAGAACAATCAAAATAGCGGTTAGTTTAGGTTATGTTAGGTTATTCGAAACTCCACCGCAACGCGCAAGGATTTATTGTGGCTCACACCTATTCACATTCGACCAAATAAACCCAGCTTCTTGACGAAACCGATTAGTTTGTATGGTGAGTGGTCTTTCAGGTCAGATGGAAGGAGTACGGCTCTGCCGAACTCTAAAAATCTGCATATGACGATTCAAATAACAGTGACCAGTAAGAAAGCCTGCTAGACATCATAGTTCATCCCTACTGTATTTCAACAAATGTTTGTTATCAAGCTTCGATGGATGAATAAACGCCTTGGAGTGAGCCAATCCTTGAAGATTCTGCCAGAAGTACATAAATCTTCTTGCCATTCAGGTGTTCAATCTTTGTTTGGCAAAGTCTCAAGCGATGCCAGTGACAGGTTCTGGTCCGATGAAGCTGTTTGCAGTACCTTTTTTTGTAAAGGAAGCATCAGTCTCATTGCCTTCCAGGCCGGTATGGTCAGGAATCCAGACCACAAATAATCTGTTAAGTCTTTCTTTTGAAGAGAGTGTTTTTTGGCAATTTGATATCAATTTAGACATTGCCCGTACGGCGCTGTCCGAGAATATTTTTATTGACTTGTGTATGAGGTTGGATTTTTTCAATTTCTCCGCACACAATTCAATAGCGTAAATTTTCACTTGAAATACAGTCGTATACGTTCCTAGGCAGGTTGATATCTCTGTCCTGGGTCAGCGACGAAGAACACCTGCACCAGAACCGGACGGTGTTTTTGATTCATGTGTGAACTAACAATTTGCTGTCAATACTTTCTTCTCCCGGAGGATCCAATCATCTCTGCGCAATAACAGTACTCTATAAGACAGTTCGTAGTTGACAGTTGGAGGCATACAGTTACAGGTCATTTCTAGAATACTGTGACTTCCAGTGTCAACCAACAGTCTGTTGCACTCTGCATTAGATTGATTTGTGCAATTGGCAATGAGAACACAAGTCTGTATGCAGTCCATCTAGCCTCTCTCCAGAAAAATGTGAAGAGGGGGTAGATTTAGAAGGATATCCATGGCGGCTGACGGTGTGGTACTGATAGCACCGCTGATGGCCAGACAAGTCTGTTTCTGTAAGCCAGAGAGCTTGGCCTGGACCATTTTCTGTAGTTCCTTCGGCAATCACGCAATTGTACCATAAGTGATCATTGGTCTGACAATCATCACATAAATCCAATGGATTTGTTTGGGACCTAAAACCCAAGTTCTACCACACATCCTACGACATGTCCATAGAAACAGTCTGGCTTTGTGTAAAACTTTTTCCAAGTAAGCGTGGGTGAGTTTTTTATGAAGGACAATGCTAAGATGTTTCACATCTCTCCCAAATGGAATGAAGTCCTAACTACCATAAATAGTCTAAACACCACAGGTTGTTTGGATTCTTAGAAACTAAACAGCTTCGTCATCAAGGAAGTAGCTGATATAATTGTAAAACATATCACCTTCCTCATAAATTTGATTTTCTTGTCCGGTATCTACCCGGAAGCTTTCAAAATATCGAAAGTCTTACCTCTTCATAAAAAAGGGAACCTTTCGGATACGAATAATTATCAACCAATAACTATCATGTCTATCTTCAGTAAAATAATCGAGACTCTACTGAAACAGCGTTTATACAACTATCTTGAACAAAACAGGTTTTTTACCGACTCACAATTCGGATTCAGAAGAGAGATCAACGTCGCAAGCTGTTCTTAAGGTGGTGAGTGATGTGATCGAGGGCCTTGAGGAGGGCAAGATAACCGCCATCACACTCTGCGACC
>WOGN01002844.1:0-16098 GCA_015342105.1 Leptinotarsa texana
ATTTTCAGTGATATTATTGTTGTTTAAAATTTATGATAATAATAATAGTTCTATCGTAATTATTTGCATTTTTTTAGTAGCCTCTGCTTTTTCGAAATCAAAGGTTTGTTTAAGAAAATAAACCAAGTGATTGAAATTTTGCACCAGTCATGTTGAAATTTTTATAGCAAATTTTTAATTTCTCTCTAAAAATGTCCTTATGAGTAAAAATGTATCAGAAAAGTTAAACTCCATAAAGAGTTTGTTATGTATACATGAATTGATGACAATTAACCGAACTTGTTTTTTAAAATAAAGGGGATATCTGTCAAAAATAAGCAAAACGTTAACTTTGCCGTAGACAAAAATTTTTCAAGTAACTTTTTGTTAAATTCGATCGAGAAATGCACTTTTTCAATCAAAAAATAAAAGTTGAATTTGACAAACACTGAACGTCAGAGGGTCGCAGTTGGCCGCATCATTTCAAGTTAAATTTAAAGCACAAACAAGTGCCGAAGTTGAACTTCATTGAAACTTTTCGAAAAAAAAGTTTCCCATATGGTGCGCACTTTAATGGTGGCTCTGTAGATGAATGGGAAAGTAGGGATTCAAATAACAGAGTGATGATTGAAAATACTTCTGAATACTACTTACTCACATCGATCGCTTTAAAAACAGTTCACTAACTTTCTTCTAAAGCTTCTGATAATTCCTCTTCCATATTCTCTGTTTCACTATCACTGTCGTCATTTAAATCAATAATAAATTTATTTCCACCATTAATATGGAAGTCTCCAATCTTCATATAGTCTTTTTCAACTAAAATTACTTTTTTAATCCTTTTCTGCCACTCTTCTTCGGTAATATTAGATGCTTCTTCTTCAACTAGCTCTATTACCTTCATATCAAATTTTAGATAATTATATTTACGCCTGATCCTTTGTTTCAATTTCCCCCGGATCAACTCGATGGGATTGAAAACACAAAAATAGGGGGGATGTCTCAGTATGGTCTTACTGACATACCTGTCAGCAATACTCTCAAGGGCAGACAGTTTTTCAAATATGTTTGTCTGTAAACCTTCAAGTAGTTGATTTTTGGTATAGTTATCTTCAAAATACAAATTGTTATTCATTAAAAAACTTTGTATTTCATCTTTCCTCGAATTTTTATTCGGTACTTTGATGAGCTGTCGCGAGTGATAGGAAGCATTGTCAAGAACCATTACACTATTCGCATCCAAATTTGGGATCAATTTCATGTTCTTATGATGGTCAACATTGCAGTCCTCAAGTTTTTTCCACATAATTTCAAAGAATTCGGAACCCATCCTTTACTTTCTCCGCAACGCACAATGGTTAGTTGCTATCCTTTGTTTGTAGGCATGTTAGGCGTACACATTCTCAAACCATCAATTCACCCTTCGTGACTGTGTCGTGAGTGTCATACCAAGTTTCGTCCAAATAGAAAATTTGCCATTGTTCTTGTCTAATATTCAGTTATTTGTTTTAAGTATTTGTTAGACAATTCCAGTTTCTTCTGCTTTCCATAAATGCTTGACGTTTGTTTATTACTTTAAATCTAAATCCTAGTTTCTATATTCGATTCTGAAGAGTTTTGTCACAGCAGCTCACGTTATGGCCGGAAGTATTCAATTTCTTCCATATGATTTCAATTGTAGGAATCTCATTGCTTTTGTAACGGTCGTACCTATATTGTTTTTTTAAATGATTTTATTAGATGAGCATATAAAGCTTTTGGTAATCCAGCATCAAATCGCGTCTTGCGTTCATAAGGTTTGTTTTTGACTATTTTCCGTACAGTTGAGAAAGGAATTACGGTCAAATCTGATGTTGCTTGCAATAATTTTTTTCCCTTGAAACTAAACTTGATATGTAGATTCTTAAACATACTTTCTGTGTTTCAATATTCAAATGCATCCGAATCTTATTCACTGATATCTCTTTTCCACATTGTTCACCAGCGCTATTGGAATCACTACACAGGAAAAAGTCTGCGTTGTTATCACACTCGTTATTACTATTACGCCAAATTTTAAACAAATCGCGATCAGTTCGTGAACTGAACATTGACAACACGACTCTTCTAACCATCCGTAACATGACTTCAAATTTAATTTAATGACTCTTCAGCTAATCATAAAACTTGGTTAGTAAAAATTATCCAACACGAACCGCCAATTCTTCAGTCCACGTGGACTAATTCGTAGCGGCATTACTTTTTTGTATTGGTTTTTTGGCCTTTGACTTCGCCGCTAGCTTCAAGAATTACTATATCGGACTATACTCTCAGTTGTTCGCTGGACCGCTTCATTTTCAAACGTCCTCGACAGATGTCAAATGTGAAATATGTCAAATTGAAATGTGAAATATATCAATGTTGTTGATTGATTTCTGAAACATTCGATATAGTACAAGGTGCCCTCTAATATAAGTAGGTGTTAAATTTTCTCCACTATACATATATTTCTTCAAGACGGTAGACAAATACGATCCCTTTCTAAGGAGCTGTTCAAAATGCTCGTTCGAAATACTTTTCTGCACTGTGTCATATGTATGTACAATAACCAGCTTCAACCAGATAAATTCTCTCGAGAAAAATATCTGGTCAAGGCAGGATTCGAACTCACGGTCTTCCGATCGTGAGTCGGGCGCACTACCACCGCGGCCAATTCCACAACTTATTTCAACTTATCAAATATCAAAATTGTGAATTGAAAAAAAGCAGGCACCTACTACATAAATATTACTGGAATTTAGGCCCAATACCAAACCATTATTTTTACCACCTGGGCACGTGTTTCAATCACCAAGAGATCATCTTCAAGAGGAAAAAGAAGTTCAATCTTCCTCTTGAAGAGGAAAAATAAGTTCAATCTTCCTATTGAAGATGATCACTTGGTGATCGAAACACGTGTGGAGGTGTTAAAAATAACGGTTTGGTGTTGGGACTAAACTCTAGTAATATTCATTACTAGACCAAAGGTTCCAAACAGTGCAACAGAAATACCTACTATATAAATGAACGAACAATAATCTGCAGTCAAAAAATGTATATCGTGTTTTTTTTGTTAATAGTTTCTGTAATAGTTAATTGACAATTTTTTTCTACTTAAACAGTAACATTATAAGTGCGATAATTGTTAAATAACACAGGTCTGCGATGAAAAATTTGTAGGATATTTAATTAGTAATTTTAACAGTATTTTTAAGTATCACTTATAGATAAGTCAAAAATTTAACCTTAAATTTTCTTATTAAATGGATATAAGCGGTAAATTGTGTCTGAATTATGGAGCTATGGAGTGATGACAGCTGCGATCCAGGTACCAATGACCCCGAACTTTTCTCTCAATCAGACTTGAACGATTTATTACGAGATCTGGGCCTCCCAGACGACTCAGCAGAAGTTTTAGGGTCTAGACTTAAAGAAAGCCATATATGTTAGCCTCTGGTGTTTCATTTTCATGGTACCGATTTAGAGAAAGGGAATTTGTCCCTTTTTTACACAAGAGGGTGACCTAGTTTTCTGCAACAATGTACCCCGCTTCATGGCAATGTTCAACATAACATATGAACCAGAGATTCCTCGATTCATCAAAAAGAAGTTTGAAAGCTGTACCTCTTCACAATGGAAACCAATATGCTTCTGTGCCTGTTAGACACTCAGTCCATTTGAAAGAATGCTACGAAAATCTTGAATTTGTTCTTAATAAGGTCAGTTACTCTGATCGTAAATGAACTATTTGTGGAGACTTAAAAGTTATTTCAATGTTGCCAAGTCAACAAAGTAGTTACACTAAGTTTCGATGTTTCCTATGTGAATGGGATAGCCGTGACAGGAAACAACACTATGTCAAGCAGGTGTCGCCAATAAGAAAGAGTCCTATTCCTGTAGTTAAAAATGTTGAAAAACAAAGTTTAGTGGATCCTAAAAAAATCTTACTTCCACCACTTTATATCAAATTGGGGTTAATGAAACAGTTTGTGAAAGCATTGGACAAAGAAAGAGATTGTTTCAAGTACGTTTCTGAAAATTTTCCTGGTCTATCGATGCTAAACTAAAAGAAGCAGTCTTCGCTGGACCTGACTTAAGAAAACGTTTAAAAGATGAAAGCTTTGTCACTAAAAAAGAAAAAATGCCTGGAATTCATTTAAACTTGTTATAACAGGTTTTCTTGAAAACAAAAAAGACTCAAACTACAAACCTTTGGTTGTTGAATTGATACAAAACTACAAAATGTTGGGCTGCAACATGAGTGTCAAAGTCCATTTCCTTCACTCACATCTGGACTACTTTCCCGAAAATTTAGGGGCTGTAAATGATGAATAAAGAAGAACGGTTCCATCAAGACATAAAAGAAATGGAACGCAGATAGCAAGGTCGGTGGAATGTTAACATGTTGGCAGACTGCTCTTGGATGTTAAAAAGGGAAAATTCACAAGAACACAGTCGAAAAAGTACCAAAAGAAGCTTTAAAGGAAAAAGAAAACGTTTCTACAAAGACTTATAATCACTCTGCAAACACTTGTGTATCACCATTTTGCTCAGTTTAGCTATGTAGAATTGTTTTTATTTTCTTTCACTTCATGTTAAAATAATAAAAATAAATCCACAATTCCTCGTTTCTTTGTACTTTTTCAATTATTTCATCCTTATTTTGTAGGCCTTACGTGATAAATAAAAACAAATGTAATTTTTCAAATCAGCGCAAAAAACCTCAGTTAACGAAATCAAAACAATGTTTTAAATTTTTTTTTGCTGACCTGTGTAATGAATCAGTTTCATGGCAAACTTGACAAGTGACAACTCTGGTATTTTTGGTTTAGAATAAAATTTATGATAGCCTTACAAATTCAAAAAGATTTGGCGATCGATTAACGTAGAAATATACAGGGTGTCTGAAAAACACTACTATAGTAGTGTTAAAATAGGTAACTATAGTTACCTATTCTAACCGAACGTCTATCATCAATAATGAAGAAGTCATCAATTACATACATGTAAACAATATTTTTCATCAACTTTTCCTTTCAACTTCGAACGCCATTTCAAATCTGTAATAATTTTGTCCCAATCAATAATATCGTGAGAGACAATTTTATCTACCTGAATCGAATTTACTACCATAGCACAGACACACTCTTTCAATAACGGTCTATAAATGATCCAAATTGTGTTAAACATAAAAACAATCAGTTGATTCTACAATATTGCTGACAGCTTTGACAACTTCTCAAATTTTGGCCCTCTTATTTGAATACATTTTGATTACTATTACTTAACTGATTTACACAAAATTTTCTTTCAACTGTATTCAGTCGTAAATTTTCAGTTGTAATCAGCCTGAAAGGGGATAGGCAATAAGAAGAGGTAGCCAAGTAGTTTCAAATGGTCTGTTCGATCCTCTACTACAATCCGAGAGAATTTATTGTGGGTCATATCTATTATCAAAATTCAACCAAATAAATTCACTTTCGTAACAACAACAAAGCCATTTAGTTACTTGACGACTTAGCTTTTAGGTCAGTTGGTAAGAGTGAGACCAGAGTCTGAAATTACCTTGTGAAAAATAGTACTCCAAGATTGACAGTTCATTTTCTTCAATTTAGTGAGAACCTGATAGGTGGCCAATCTAATACCTCCTCCATAAAGTTGTAAGCAACACAACTATGTGACCTATGACGCATTTCAGGAAGGAGCCTTCCTATGGCTGCAGGATAGGTACTAACTACACTCACCAGCCAAGAGACTACAGGTCACTTGAGAGGATTGGGAATCCTCTCAAGTGACCTGTAGTCATCCAGGCCGGAATATACCCGTATTAGGAATCATACTTGCGGACCATATTCTGGAATATCTTCAACGGCAACCGTAATGACATACTAAAGTGATTCCAATCGATTGGTAGATATTGAGGCTGTCAGATGGTCAGGGTACAAAATTCCCATCTAATAACCGTAGAAACCTGCTTATAAGAAAACATCCGTGAGTCTGCTCTATACCTCACAATACATTATATTCAGTCACGCAGATCTGCACCGTGGCAGTTTTTTTTCTCTTATGGAGTAGATTTGCCGCTTCTGGTACTCAAGAATTTGGTTCGCATTTGTGTTTAATTCAGGATCCAGCTGAATAACGGAAAAACAGATTTAAGCCAGGTAATAGTAGCTAGAGAAAGAAGATCCTTCATGGCTGAACCCCACATTACGTACCAAAGCTTTCTATGGCGAAAAGGCGTCCAGAATTTCAAAGGTTGTTTTGTGATTACTGATGAGCTTTAAACTCATACACATATTCAGCGATGCAACGTTGAAGCATATATCTGACAGTTAATTTTGTTCACCATTTCACATACCTAGCTTAACACACGGGTAATTTACACCAGCTTATTTCAAAGATCTCTTAGAACTTAGTAATGCCTAATTTGTGTAATTGATGACTTGTTTATTTTGTGGAAATTCATGATCATATTTTCAATCATTTCATTGAATTAATGCCTAATTCTTGCACCATATAAAGACGCCCAAAGTCGCGTTTTTAAGTTCCAGAAAATCGACCACTAAGATTGAATTTTATTCATTTATATTTATGGGTTTTGTTTTGAAAAAATTATGGAATATGTTGAATATGTACACTACGACATTGAAATATTTTAACTTGATGGGGAATGTTCCTCAATTTGGGTTATAACAACAAATGCAAGTTTGAACAAAATAAAGTGGAGTTTAATTCATGAGTTTTTCAAATTCACTTCGAAAAGTATTCAAATTGATGTTTCAAATGTTGGGTTTTAATTTTTAAAGGGATTTGTTTCTAATTCACATAGTAGCAACAGCGCCTATATCGAGTTGAAATAATTTATACGTACCTAGATATTCTACTTTAAAAAGGGAAAATTATCTTTATAAATCAACAATTAAGGCAAAATATAAATTATAGTTCAATACAACCTACACAAGCCACATAAACAACAGTTGTTTTGTTATTTATTTATAAAGAGGAAGATAGGAAGAGGAAGATCGGAACTCGGAACATAAGTAAACAGAACAGCAAGCCTCCGAAATATGTCATCTTTGTTTGTCTCATACAGGTAACAGATGCATTGTCCATTGTTGCCAAATGGTGAAATAGAAACGAATCCCTTTAAATGTTGAATGCATTATTTAATTTTTTTTTAAGTATTTAAATGATTTTGTAAAGAAAAGTGCTGAAATGATGAATTTAAAATGCGGTGTTTTAGAGGTTTTTTATGAAAACTACTTGATTTTCGTCAGGAGGAACATTCCCCATTGTCAATATGTCCTGTGATGACTTCGAATGGGATCCGGAGTGATGTTTATATTTTCTTCTTCGAAAAGGCAGCTGGCAGCCGATTGACGGTAGCTGGGTGAGTTGGCGTGAGTGATTTATTCCACTCAGTCAATCGACCACTATGAGAGCCTGTGGTTTGAGCCCATAGGCCGGAGAATCCATTTTTACTGTCTAACGTTCAACCCGTGGAAGAAATCGCACTTGAAAGGTATAACCTCGTTCATCCTGAGCTCGTAACATTTTCGACTTCTGAGGGTTGTCGTTTATATGGGGCCGTCAGCTAGTTAATAGAAAAACATATGTTAACAGATTTCAACAGAAACAACGGAAATGTTCAAATTAGAGTATAATGAAAACTTTCTATTGGGGAATTTGAATTGCCATTCTTCGCAATGGTAAAATGGAGTTGGATACGATGAAGCCAGTAGAATTTCCAAATCTTGATTTTGAAACTCTGGGCCGCTGCCACTTGTGATTTTTGCGGTAACCCATGATGGGTGACAAAATTCAAAAGATCTTCGAATATTAATATACCCGACTTCAAGGGATATGCTTGGCAGATTCGGGAGAAAGCATTGATTAGGGTCAAGTAAACATGATTGGAAATTCTACTAACGTCGATTTGAATATATTGAAATGGTTTGGATGTGGTTGGGGTTGAATGGCAGGACTCCTGACATATTTATTTTTCTAATATAAATATTGTATTTATCAATATTAGGTTACCAGCAGATGTATGTACCGTTTACAAATCTGTATCTTAGTTCGAGGTTCACTTTGGAGGCTGGTATCACTGATATGTTCTGATAAAATATCGATTTCTCGTCTTTCAATAGTGGAGTATTTAGGATAGTTCAATTTTCTAAGAAATCAGTAATATTTTTGTTGTCTAAATTTGACGGATTATTTAGGTTTTCCAGCTATATTGCTATTACTTCGTCTATGTTATCATGTCAAAATTAGGTCGGTATACAGAGAGAGCGTCTGCCACTTGATCATTTTCACCATTTTTATACTCAATGACATGGTCAAAACATTGCCCTTGAGACCCTCATGTCTGGGTACCCAAACTAGAGTGACCTTATTTTGGGTACTTAGCTCCTTGAGTGCGCTCAGACAGCTTCCCACCAGTCTAGAGAAGACTTCAAATGAGCTGAGCGCCTTGATTGCCGCCTGGCTGTCGGAGTAAATGGAAAATAATTTCAAATTTTTAATATGTTTCTGAAGTCTGGTACTGAATATTATGATATTCAAGTCCATATAAATCATTTAAAATGTGGAAGGTGCATTTTGCAGAGCGAATTACATCCTCAAGTACTCGAAGTACCCATTATCCATGGTGAAGGCTATGCTTTTGATTGAATATTCACTTATTTCAATACGGTAAAATCTGCTAACAATGTTTTTTCTAGTAAAATTTTGAGCTCTACTAAGTTTGTCTAGTAAATCCACGATATTCGAAATCGAGGTCAATAGTTTTTTTATTAACCTTCCAATAATCAACAACTAAACGCAATTTTTGTTCACCGTATGCAACCAATTTTTTGCCACTATCCAAATTGGTGATGACCATGGGTCTTTTGATGTTCTTATCAAGCATTTCGTTTATTTGTTAATGTATTCATTTTTGTTGATATACAGGTATTTGTAGGACTTTGTATGTAAGGGAATTTTGTTTTTTGTTCGAATAACGTGTCTGACTTTCTCAGTTAGTGTCAGTTGGTCATTCTTTGTAGAGTTTTCTAATAACAGACTTCTCTTCTTAGTTCATGTGATCAGTACGAATGAAATCCAGTATTTCGTCATTCTATTAGTATGTATCTGTCTGTTCTTGTACATATTACGGTACATATTAGAAATACGCGACGGACTGTGGCTGCTCATCGTTTTGAGCTTCATCTCAGTACACCTAGCACTCCACTGTTTAAGAACTCTTCCAATTGGAGAACTGCGCTCGAGTGGAATAAACTTCCTGAGAAGGTGAAACGACTTTTAGTCCCGAAGCTGTAGTACTTATAGAAGAAATATAATCCCTAAGAATGAAAAAGGGGGCCGAGTGTGAACAGGCATTATTGTCGACAACGTCAATGGAGGCAAATGATGGCTGTGGAGAGAAATTCGATGACATATTGTTTTCTTTTGATAGATTGAATATTCAGAGTTTTGTAAGGTATTAGTGAAATTTACATTATTAAATTCTGGACAAGATAGAACGAGAGCCCTATATCTGATATTGTTACTTCCTGAAGTGGTTTTTAAAATAGTGTTCGAATGATAAATGGTGTTTAAGAACAAATTTTCCATTACTCTCTGTCATATTATAGATTTAGAGCTACATGTGTCAATCAAAAGTTTCGTCTGGGATTATAATTTTTATATAGGAGAGGGCGTTGTTTGAGAAGACCGTAAATTCTTTTATATTTCAAATAAAGTGACCCGTTACTTGGTGAAAATCAATAACACTATTCATAAAAATAATAAATTTCACAATATAAAATTTATTTCAAAAGTGCGTTCCACTACAAAAGTAACTTTCTTAGTTGGGCCAGTCCAACAAGGTAACTGCGGTCATCAAGGTGAGAATCTTATACGTTGAACAACCAACAACTTCAATATTGACTAATCAACTGAAATATCTTCATTATGCAATTCTGACTACCATAGAGAATGTTCCATATAATAGTCTACAGGTTCAATTCTAAAGCTGTACATTTCGGCTTGGTTATTCCTATGACGATCAGGAAAGCGCCACCTTGTTGGTGGATGTAGTCAGTATCTTGCGGCCATGGAAAGGCATCTCTCTAAAATGAGTCATAGGAAACCTACTTCTCAAACTACACATTTGTGTTGCGTATCCGAGACTGACCGTCGATCAGTTTCTTCCTAAATTAAGGAAAATGTATCATGGTATGTGAACCTTGGTGTAGACTATTTTTTTAAAAAAAGTTCAGACCCTGATAGCACAAAATATATTTTCTGCCGCGCTGTGGACCGAATAAGATTTCAAGCTTTCAGCAGAGTTCTACTCTTGCCAGCCTGAAATATCACTCATCAAATGTGTCAGCATAAAGTGTAAACAAAAAACTCTCGCAGGTTGCAATGGTTGCAACCTACATCAACCTATCTGCTAGAAAAAACAACTTCAAAATA
Source organism: Leptinotarsa texana (assembly GCA_015342105.1). NCBI lineage: Eukaryota > Metazoa > Arthropoda > Insecta > Coleoptera > Chrysomelidae > Leptinotarsa > Leptinotarsa texana. Next base: position 10,465 of record WOGN01002844.1, read on the forward strand.
CATTTCCAACGATAGATCTCTGTTGAAAAAATATGTTATTTCGTTAACCAGCTCTCTACAACGACAACCCTCAAAAGTCGAAACTTGTACGAGCTAAGCATTAACGGGGTATTACTTTTCAACGTGCGATTCGTAATATGAAAATAACATCATCTATTAGTAAACTTATATTTTTTAAATAAATACCATGCTCCTACTCACTGCGCATGAAAGATGGCGGATCTAGAGATATATCCTGGTAAGTCATTTCGAAGATTGGAGGATATTCCTGTAAGGGATGTGGAGTTAAAGATACTCCGTAATCGTCGTTAGATGATGGTATTATCTCTTCAGTGTCCTCTTCCTTACTTCCCCTGAAAAATAATATTTAAACGTAAACTTCAATGAAAAGTTATTTTTGAGTTTATTTTTGAGTTTTATTTGCTCTTCGGAAGTCGTTTTACTGTAAGATACGGAGAATAATCAATCCCGACTGTTACGAAATGAGATTTTAAATCCCGGCGAGTCGAAGCACAGATAACAGTAGTTATCTATGCTTCGTAGTTATCAACTCCCGCCAATCGGTCAGCTCCCACTTAAAGCAATGAAACAAAAAGAGGGAAAAGTAGATAGGTGAAAGCACTCGAATGACCTATAAATAGTCAGATGTCGGAGGAATAAGTCCAGCCAAAAGGGTAAGGGAGCTGGGCTCCAACCTGATTGAACTGAAGACGCCGTTCAAAATAAGTCCAGTCATCACCCGAAGGCGATTGTGGATAGTAAAAATCGAAACGTCGTGAAGTAACTTGGCTTGGAATATTTTGATTTTCATTTCTTGTCAATAGTTCAATTTTTAATTGTTGCTTGTATTGTATTTCATTGTAATTTAAGTTTTTTTGCTTAATATAATTGTTATTGTTTAGCTAATCTTTCTAATTTTTATAGATTCTTTCAGGATTTTCAAATCAATTCATATCATATTAGAGAATGGAAGTCCAAACTTATGTAATGCTAGCTATGGTAATCTAATAATATATACTAGTGTTCGTTTGTGTATGTAATGCTAGCTATGGTAATCTAATAATATATACTAGTGTTCGTTTGTGGTTCATTTTTTTCATTATTACCGAGAAATGGGACAAAAATCTAAACGATTTTTCAGAAAGTGATAACGATTATGGGTATATCGTCGAGTTTTAATCTCGTGAGCCGCCACAGAAAGATCCAAGCGTAAATGGAGTTTAAACGGTGAAAAATTTTCTTGTGTCTATTGTTAATCATACTGATATATTGCGAACTCAAGGTGAGAAAATAAATCAACTAGTGAACATACTGGCCGATTATATGAGCAAAACTTCAGATTTTGAAAACAAATCTATCATTGTTCACATAGATTGAATACCGGAATTTTGTTCACGTAAATCTGATCTCTCCTCAAAAAAGTCGGTTGATAATATAGAACAACTAGCTCGTTTAGCAAAATCTTGGTGAAACTGTTTAGACTCCTATACTCACATATGGATGAAATGGAAACAAATTATTGAAACGGCTTTTTCCGATCATCAGGACTTTAAAATTGAACTGTTGAGAGCATGTAAGAAACAGGGTAAAAACGCAGTAGCTATGATTATTGATAGCATAACTAACCCGGTTATACAAAATGGTGTGAAATCAGGGAGGTAAGGAGGTAGTGAATATATTTCATCTGCAATTTCATATAGGCGGGACTAGGCTGAAAAAGTTTTCCGGTCGCATCGTGAAGAACATAAAGAATCTAGTTTCGTAGACGCAAACGCAAAAATATCGGCGAAACATCGGATGCGTAGCAATGTTTGGAATACAAACTGATCAAGAGAAAAGTGTTTTTTGTATAATTCAGTTTTTATATAATTTGTTTCGAAAGTATTTTCTTTCATGTATTTCAATGTTTATATGAAAGTAGAGGCTTCGAGGGGTTTTTTCTTTCAGTTTGTTTCTGAAAGTTACTTCTTTGCTTGATCTACACATCTTGGTAAGGAGTTTACTTCCTTCCTTTGGAAGATTTCCACATTTTTTTGTATCAAGATGGAGAAGTAGAAAACCAAAACTTTTTTTCCAATATATGGAGATGTTTCAACTACAACCAGCCTGGACATTTCAGTTGAAGTTACCCTAGGCCTCGTCACGAATGTTAATCTTGTATGGGACATTTAGAGAACAAATGTCCTTGAAACCAAGTTCAAACTTCCAAGCATGTTATGAAATGTAGCGAACCTAAAGAAAATTAAGTCACACAACATCATGTCCTGGCCTTACCTCTCAGGTGCTAATTGATACAGGATGTGCAGTTACGACTGTGCGCAAGAAAGATGCCATGTTTGGTTATGACCCAAAAGCCATGTATGACTCTTGAATCTTGTTACTAATGAAATTCAAATTTCTATTCCAAAAATTGACATGCAAAAAAATACCTAGAAAGCTATTAAGCAAGTGTCAGGAAAATTAAAAAGCTAGATATGACTCTAAGAAGAAAGAATCATTTAAGTACTCTGTTGGGCAACTAGTTCTCATAAGACACATAACTGCTTCCAACGACTGGAAAAACACTTCCACCAAAATATAGCGGACCACACGTAGTGGGATCTATTTTGGTTCATGATAAGTATGTTATTGAAGACATGCGAAAAGCAGACAGGTCTCAAAAACTTCACAGCGGAATATGTTTAGTGAATAAGATGCAGTTTGTTACAACCCGTAGAGACAGTCTCGAATGGCTTAAAGACGACGACCAGATTAACGAAATTAATAATGTACATGCCAGGGAAGGATTCATCCAGCTGAACTTCGGCCAAGCACAAGGTGTATTACACGGAGAAGAACACTCTCAGGTGCGAAGTGATGCAGTTACGACTGTTAAACGAACAGTTGGTTGATGATCAGATGGTCGTCGAAAGAACACACTTCACAAGTAGGCAGGACAGCTGTTCCATAAGTCGAAAGGTTTGGTCAGTGAACTTAAAAGGGCTCAGCAGACGGCTGATAAGAGACGAATAAGGAATGATCGAGGTTTAGGCTAGTAGCTTTGCTTCTCGCGAAGAAGATGCGAGTCAACACGTTTACCATGCAAAATAATCGACCAGGAAGATGCAATGCCGCCATGGGTCAAAACTATAAAAAAATTCCACTAAATTGTCTCTGACTTTAAAGTATGGAACTTTGGAGTGTTGAAGTGTCGTTCTTTCCTTACTATTCATGTTACAGGTGAAGAGAAAATTACCTCCCTAGGGACGAAAGTACTGTAGCAGTGGTCGACTGTAAGATACACAATTTTAGATACCCGGTAGTCATGGAAATAACGGGGAATGATTAATCCTGCTTGTTATGTAATAGGATTTGTCATCCCTGTGAGTCGAAACATCAATCTAATGCTAGCGTGCGTCATGGAATTTTATATTTGTATGATTACTGGATTACTGAGTATTAATATATGGTGACATATTGACGAATTAACTGTCTCAAACAAATTTATTTTCAACAATATCCCACTAATCACAAACTAATGTATTTACAACTAACGCTTAATTTATTTTCACTATTTGAATTTTTTATTCAGCCGCTCGGTTCACTTTCTGAACTACCCTCTTGGGTCGGGGAGCCGAGCTTATATAGTGTAACGGTTCTTTCAAGAAATATGTAGTAGATTCGATACTCGACTAGAGTTTTACCGGCGGTTGCCAACTGCATTCTTTCGCAATTATGTCATTTGTTTGTTCGCTGGCCGACATATCGGTCAGGGGCGGCTTCGGATTCGTTACAATATTTTTGGGGTTTATTCTGTGTAATGTTTAGATAGAGAATCTAACATTCCATGTATTCATTTTATCGTCCATATCGATGAGAAATTTGTTCGATGCACATATACACATATTTTAGTATTTTAATATTTAGTTTAGGAAATGCAGTGAACAATTAACATGACAATTGATCCCGAAGATAAATAACAGAGTAGCCATCTCAGAAAAAATATTCTTGCTTCAAATGAAATCCTTATCTGATACGGTGTATTATGTATTTTTTCCTGAATGATATACATGTGAAGTTGAATTTACATTGCCACTCATTGTTCACGAAAAATTGGTATTGTCTGTATGTAGTTATTTCAAGATTTAAGAAAATCATAGAAAGCGCTTCTCAATAACATGCTGATATTTCGTGTTCATTTGTATTAATTTTGAGACAAAAACTTCTTATGAACAAATGTCTTGAACGACTTTGAAGTATTCAAAGCAAAATAATTATCATGTTAAGTTTTGTATGATGTTACATACTCTTGTGAAGTGAATCTTCTATACCAGGTATTTTAAATTCGACTCCCACCTTTGCGATCTTGGAAACTATAGGAGATACGAAGACGTCGAAATTAAAGTGACAACAAAATGCCATTTAGACAATTCGAAATTCCGAGTGTTTCCTAAAAACGAAAATTTTGTATTACACATTACACATTACTACTGGAGAGTTTGAGTGTGCCAAAGTATATTGGCGATTTCTCAAGAATAACCTTATATTTATTCAGTAACATCTTGTGAAATATAGTTTTCCCTCTAAATTTGCTGGTTGCTACTCGCGTTTCCTTTTTTCCATAGTGAAATATATATATATATGTATAACAAATAATGGGGCTTAGCAGCAAATGAAAGAGTACTCTTTGAAGTTTGTCCAAGCTTTCGGAAATTTAATAAATTGTTTCCATCATCAGGGATGCTACAATTTGAGGGTGTAAGTAATATTAATATATAATTATGAATGGTTAGACTTAGAACTTTTTGAGGATGTTTCATAAGATGGTTATGTAAAATATTGGACACAACATGATGGATGAGCATTGATACAATACATTTATAAAACTGGTTAAGGGATGTCTAATATTAGATAAAATATTTGTGAAAAACGTTACAGTTCAAAATTATTTTGAAGGAAGAATTATATATATATATATATATTCTTCGAAAAAGTGCAATTCGATTTAACAAAAAGTTACTTGAAAAAGTTGTGTCTACGGCAATTTTATATCCATATGCCAAATTTTATTCTTTAAGAATTTGAATACTAAATTTAAAGATAAAACGGATACTACCAAAAAGTCAAATGTGATTTATAACATTCCTTGTAACAACTGTAACTTCGATTATATCGGAACAATATCTAGAATGTCCATATGGGACCAAAAAACTTAAGGTATATAAGCAGCTAACCTTGTCTTTAGATTCAGTATCAATTTGCTTCTCGTGAATTTGCTAACCTTATTAGCGAAACGTGCGTCGAGTGCAAAAATATCAGTTTGGTGTTAGGGTAATTGATCTCTAGAAAAATTTTCAACTTTCACACCTAAGGTTCCAATCTCATCGTTTAAACCGATTTTTGTGAAAATCTTAGTGTTTTTGGGTACTTCCATCATTATCGCTTTCTGGAGACCTTTTGAAACAAATGATAATATTACGTGTGAGGAATCTGTCAATCGACAGTGATACGGAATTTGAAAATAAGGACTTTTATGTTCAAAATCAGCGAGTAATTTTAAATATTCATGAATGCTTAAAGAAGGAAAACTGTCACACTTCACAGAATGCTATTGTGAATAGAATATGCGAGTTAACGAAACTATCTCGTTCGACA
>WOGN01002845.1:0-16094 GCA_015342105.1 Leptinotarsa texana
GTTTTTTCAGGGTTTTCAAATCAATTTATATTAGATTAGACAATGGAAGTCCAAACTGATGAAATACACCACAAAACATTGTCAAACACCTTCAAACAAACAAAATTATATATCAAATGAATAAATGCATGTAATGGTGAAAAGAAGATGGGTATTTTACGTTATTATCGCCAAAATTTTTTTGTCTTCAGAATGGCCCGTGTTCAGTATACGGAAAAGTAAGTAACAAAAAAATTAGCAAATTCAAGACAAACATCTCAATTAATTGATGGATGTAGCCATTACTACATGGTAGGAGATCATGATGTAAAGAGAAATGAAAATTTATATGTTTTTTACCACAATAAAAGTGGTAAAAAACATAGAAATTTTCATTTCTCTTTTCAACATCTCAATTATTTTATCAAAATGATATTTTGAAAATATGTAACAACTGAATGGCAGAAATTATTCATAAAACTTCAACATTGGACATTTATTTCCTTGCTTTCATTCTTTAGATTTTTTCTATAGTTTATGGGGTGAGAAACTTGAAAGCTACCGGTGTTTTCCAAATTATATGAACTATTTCTCTACAAAAATAACAGTAGATATCTTAAGAAACAAATTGCCCTATGTTTCCGGGTTTCTATACCCATTTTGTCTGCTACTGCGACAAGACACTATTAAAAGTGATGCGGCAACGGTCAGTGATCTACCTTGCTGAGATACGCAAACTGAAAATAGTCCTGATGCGTTTGTACTTATAATGGATTAGGTGTCAGATGACCGATTGCTATTGTACCTGATTGGTTCATCTCTTCTTCAATTAGTGGGAGAATCTTTGTGTTATGCCAGTATCCATCTTCTGTTGATGTTTGAGCATCACAGCAAGGTAGAGCACTCGAACCCTTTCCGTATTGCCTTTGATAATGTCTGCTGCAGTAGCAGACGAAACTTCAGGTATAAAAACCTGCAGACCACACTAATAAACCCTAAAACATCAAAAAATTTGTTAGACACTGGCCGTGAAAGTCTAACCATAACTTTAGAAAATGACAAACCTTCAAGAAGTGATAAGTGTCAAGCCTGATTTCTGGAGTAACATTCAACAATGACTTCACAGAGTTTCTCAGTTCTTCAGGAACACATTGTAATGCTCCGAGATTTAGTTTTTCAAGTTCCTGTACCCTGGATTTGTATTGGTGTAAATCTCTAACAGGTCGAATACATTTTTTTTCTATGGAATATAAAGCATATGCTAGCATTCCTAACGAGAACATATCACTAGCTGGGGAATGCTTCAATTTTGTAATACATTCAGGAGCCAAATAATCCAAATTAGGCTGACAAACCGAAGGAATTGTTGGGTTATATTCCTCAAAAGGATAGAAAGGTTCTAAATTTGGAGGGCTAGTGTTGTGGACAGAGAAGTCGAAACCAAATATTTTCCAAGCACCTTGAGCACTGATTATTATGCACTCGGGGCTGATGTTTTTGTGTAATAGTTTCATATCATTGTGCAGAAATGCTAAACCATCGCCGACCTGCAACAGCCCATACTTGATTTCAATATCAAATAACTTATAATCCGAGATGTTAGCTGGTTGGGGCATATTTGTAGTTTGTCCCAAAATATTTGCCAAACTAATTAAGACTGGTTCCGTTGCGAATGCTAAACTGTCTCTGCTCTCTTCTAATGGGTGTTGAATAGTGAGTAACTTGGGATGGCGAATTTTGGTAAGCTGAACTATTCCCCTTCGTAAAATTTCCAAAATTAGTTCTCTGTCACTTTTGTTATATTTTTCCAGTTGCCTCTTCTCGAATACAAATATTGATGCTTCTTGTTTTGTAGATCGTTTACTGCCACTGTAAATTTTCCACAATAAACCTGAAAAACCATAAATTTAACAATCGATACAATAATATCAACAAACAATTTGATGGTACCTGGCCCAGCAGATGCAATATGAGCAGATGATTCATATTCTCTCGTAACTGGATTTCCGGGAAGAACGCCAGATATTTGCGAAACTGTTATACTAACTGAGCTAGTTACTTGTGAAAAAACTTTATTGAACATATCCATGTCCAAAAATTATTCAAAGTAAAATAAATAGATGAATGATTTTTACTTATCCATCAAAACCATTAACCACTCTCCATCACTGAACTTAAAGTTTACTACTACCCATTCTTTCATTCTTTGCCACTGTACTATTATTTGTATTTTTTATTTTAGGCGAGTTCCTAAAAATTCAACTTTGCATATTGGATTAGCTCAGGGTTGCCATTCGATAGTTTATTTTCGTAGTGTTTTTCATTGAAAAAACCGGAACAAATTCAGTGTATCTATGTGGTAAATTTCTTAATACATTATCAAAGTATTCCGTATACTTATGAAATACTGTGATATTAAAAGAGGATAAACATATACTGAATGTGTACTAGTTTCAGTACCAGAAAACACTATAAGTAATTTAGTAATAAAAATTCAATATTATTATATAATAAATATATTAAAACGCTTTTACAAAAATATTCGCCTATCCTTTTGTTGAACGGAAATAATCAAAATTACGACCAGAACATGAAATTGTATTCGAATAATTCATTATGAGTTTTCCACTGGACACTTTACATGAAAGCAACACGTGTTTCACGATTTCTCTAGCGTATTCATATGCTAATTTGCATTTGGCTTTGACAGTTACGTAAAGTGTGAAGATCTGCATCTTCATTTCAAGTTCCATTATAAGGATTGAAACATCTTTACTTTAGCTATCACAAGATACTATTCATTATCGTTATCCGGTTTTCTTTACTAATCTACCATAAATCAGTGAAGGTGCCATCATCATACGAGGAGCAAACTGATTTCTCCTATGTATAGTTAATATTTGCTCTTTGAAATTTGAAAAATTATGCTATACTTCAATATTATATGTATATATGCATACTGTATGTGTGTATATATGCATAGTGTTACAATAATCAAAAGGGTAAATACTGTGTGAATTTCGAAGTGAACAAAACGGTTTACAAGAGTCTCTAGGTTTTGCCTTAGCCAGGTATCAAAGAGCATGCTTCTGCAAACTAAGGATCCTGTTGAAAAGATAAAAACTGCTTACTCCCAAAAAAGATATATCACAATTGGGGTTCTATCAATTAAAAAGTAGTTTACTGTTTTTGCTTCTGATATAAAAACATCTTCATCCAGGGGCGCAGCGATCTTGTTCCAAGCGATGCTGTCATCTCAATGCTGTCATCTTGTTTTCTTTATTATACATTTTTTATTATAAAAATTTTTTGGAGAATCGTCTCCTGCTCGAAATATCTGGATTTTTTTATTACGATAGCATATACCATTCGAGTACCTTCTTTGTGGACGGGCCTTACTGCCACGTTCACTACCACGGCTACTACGGAACTTGACCATGTTGATGATATGATTATCAAATGTCAAACTTTTGTCAATGAATATTCTTAGAAATTACATCCATCTAAATTTTCGTGTCATCAGAAATAAAAAAACTGATAGAAACCTTCCTACCAAAGAGCAAAGCGCTCGAAACCGCTTTGGGTAGTATAATTAATGTCACAAACCTCATGATATATTATAATCATCAATTAAATCCCTGGATTTTTGTATGCGCCTCAATTATTTTTCTGTAAATCTATAACTTTTTTCTGTAAACTAGTACTTTTTCGTGTATTTAAGAACAACTTTGCATGGTAGCCAACCACACATCAACAAATGTCTCTGTCTCTTCCTCTTTATTTGCCCTTTTATCAAGTGAAGTATTTACGTCAAATGTTTGGATCGCTTGGAAAATAACTAATGTAAAAGCATAGGATAGTGGAGTGAGGTCAAAGATGATCATTGAAAATTCCCTCATAATTTGAAAGTTTGAAATTTGATTAGAAAGCGGTTTCAAATACTTAACTGTGGGAAAAATGAAACAAAAAAGAAATAAGTATGAGCATCATACGAAAATAACTTTGATGTGCCGTATTTGTTTAACACAAAGTAACAATGTTATGTATAAATTAGAGGAAGAATTCGAAATTCAAGATGCATTGATGTCTTATTTGGAAGCACTGGAGTATGTCACAACTTCAAAAGTGAGTATTTGAGATGGTGTTTTGAAAATGTTCATATATAGCCATAAAAAATTGGATAGATGGTAATTTTATAAGTTTCAGATTGTTGTCAATGGAGACTACCCAGAAAATATTTGCCCTGTGTGTGCCAGTGTTCTCAAAATGGCCTTCGAGTTTATTAAGCAGTTCAAAGAATCACAACTAGAACTCAGAAAACGGTTCAATCATGATTTAAGTGAACCAGAATTTGACGGAAGTGTGAAAAGAGAAAAAGAAGATAACACTCCAAATGTAGAGTTAATTTTTCAGAATAACAAATTCAATATAAACGATTTACTAGTCGTAGAAAATCAAGAAACAGAGGATTGCAATTTTGAGGGGTTTTTAGGGAACCTTGGAAAAGAAGTAACAGCCACCTTTGTTGAAAATTTGGAGAGTAAAAATTGCAACAATATAGTAAAAGACATCATTTCAGTTTCAGTAATTGGTAAAGACCGGATTATACCTGTTAGTCAACTTCAGATTGATGAAGATGCCAATGTGATAGAATATGTTTTAGATGAAAACTCCATAAATGATGCACCTATTGAGGAAAATTTGACCAATGGAGATAGCTTGTCTGAACAATCGGAAAGTATAGAAATAAATATGAACGATGAAAGCTTATATGAAAATAAAAATATTGAATTTATTGTTAGTGATATTCCAGAACAAGATACAATTGAATCCCTTATTATTGATAGAACCGAGATAACAGATGATAATAGTGCAACTGAGAATACCTGTAACAATGGAGCTCCTAGAAGTAAAAAAGTTGTTAAAGTGGGTAAGAGACGAAAAAAAACAATGAAGGAGATCGAGGATGAATTTGAAAAAGAAATCAAATTTATATGTGAAATTTGTCAAAGTATTTTTCAAACTAGAAAAAGCTTGAAAGCTCACAAAAGAGTACATTTTCCCAAAGAAGAAACTTTTACTTGTGAGATTTGCGGCTACTTATGTAAAACAAGATCAGGTAAGATATATTTATTGCTTTTCAGTTTCATCATTATGAACATTTACAGTGCAGATAAATATACAGTGTATCAAAAATTTTAAATAGAACTATCACTTATCACCCTGAACAAATTTTCTCAGTACCATTTTGAGGTATCACGAACAAAGGGATACATTGCCTGAAAATTAAATTGTTTGCTTCACCATCAAGGCCGACATGTTTTTCAAAAACTGGAAATATTCCTAAAACTCAAATCTTATCAAGCAAAACCTTACCTCACAATCTTAAAATGAAATTCAAAAGTTTTTAGTCTATGGTAACTTGAACATCAATTCTGGAACTCGCCTTTGGATCATTTGTTAAAAATAATTATTTTTCACAGCATTTGCATCAACAATGTATCTTAAATTATGCATAAGCAATGGCAACATGTTTGAACAACAACGAACAATGCAATGGTGGCCTCAGTCCCACCAGGAGTTAGAAGTGGGCCGAACCATCACAAAACCATATGACAGATTGGTTGGAAAAGTGGAAAGTGTTCCTCATTTCAGTTTCAATAAAAAATATCTGATTGCTTCTGTACTTATGTTATTTTCTTTATTAACTTTTTACCAACTCTGAGCATTGGAAGTTTGAAAATGTCCTACGTATTTTTACTCAAGAACTTTGATGATTTTTACAATAAAATTTTATATTCATGTGAATTCATCAATTATCAAGTTGAAATTCTATAATTTATTTAAAGAACTAAATATAGATCGGTTTTACAACATCAATGTTTTATGCTCAAAAACATGGATGTTTGAAGGTCGATATGAAATGTACAAGAATAGAACATAATACTTCAATTACAAAAGAAAAAATAATATCTATGACAATAACATATTCAAATAACACTTTATTGTGAGATTTTCACTTAACAGTTTTACAAAAACAAAACAATGGCTTCTTTGGGCGTTTCTTTAATAACTATATTCTACATATTCGATGCTCAATATACCTAATTTTACAATTTGAAGTATCTACATTTCCAGGACCTGAGTTTGTAATGAATTAAATTTTCTGAGTTTGTCCCAGTTTCCACATTTGAATAAATATTTATTCACAGGGTTTAGTCAATTTTAATTGAATCATTAAGTAAATTACCCGAATTCTGGAATCTATTGATTTTTAAACACTCTAGAAGATTGAGTTTCAAACTTTTCTAAATATAACAAGTCGTATTCATGATTGAATTCATGTCCTACTGCTAAAAGGTAGTTTGCAAATGTGGAATTGGTCTTTCAATTTACAAAATTACTTGTATGCTCTTTAATTCTTTGGGAAAATGTTCTCCATGTTTGGCCAAAATACTGTTTTGAACAAGAACCATAAGTCAGCTTACTTCTGATCTATCCGACACCGAAGTTTTGTCTTTATTGTTTTAAGTAAATTTACTTAGACTATTATTTGTTCTGTAAGATATGAACGTATTATTTCTTCAAATAAAGGCAATATTCTTGGTGGGTTCACCCAAATATGACAATGTCCTACAATTTGCAAATAGCCTGACATGAGATCTAATGTACAAAACAATTTAGTTTCAGTAAGTAATTCAAAACAATCATCAATATGCGAAATTGGATAACTCTGCACTACAGTTTGAGAGTTCAATTTTCTAAAGACTATCACTTGCCTTGTTTCGCCCGACGATTTAGGTACTAGTAAAACTGACGAAGCCTAAGGAGAGTTTGTATCACGAACAATACCGCACTTCTGCCATTCTTTGATGATATCATTTATAATTATCCGATTAGCAAAATTAGCGCGATAAGGTTTCATTCTGACAGGTGTGTGTGTCATTGTCTTCAATATTCACGGTCATCAAGTCTGTGCAACCTGACTCACATAATATTTATTGCAGAACATTCACGAAATTCAGTCATTATTTCTAAAAAAGTTTTTGCCTGTTATCAAGCGATTTGTTTTCATCGATAATAGTCATATCTAAGAGTGATGAGTAGTCTCTTATTATTCAGTCATACTTTCGATTGAACAAAACTTTCGTTCTTTTGTACTATTTTTCCAATACAATTTTCTACTTTCAGGTCTATGTCGCAGTCAGTTATCATTGATACATGTGATACTTCTTCACCAATTTGTACTTCGACAAAATTCACTGACATCTTTTCAAATACGTACTGCAATTTTCTTATTTTCCGCTCTCTGTTTGATATCTCTGACAGGGTCTTCGATTTTATATTCAAAATAGAAATTATCTTACATTCTAACATAATCTAGTGCTGGTAGTTCAGTAAATGTCCGGCCAATCACTAAATCCATGATTGAGCGCTGTCAGGTACTACAAGAGCCTCGACTTCTTCTTGTTCTTCATGTATATTTATCAAGATTTTGGTCAGCTGTTTACTCATAGTGCTTTGTCCTCCAAAACCATTCAAGTTCAACATGAGTATCTGAACTACCTTTGATCATTGATTTTGACTTGTCTAATGATTTTTTGAACACATTTGGGCCTGCAAATTATCAATATCGTTATTTTGGCCTTCAGCAATATTGGAAGTCATCACACATCGATTTGTACTTTTGGTACAATACTTCTTTATATGACCTCTCCCCTTGCAACGAAAACAAATGACTCTAGAATTAGAAGGTACTCCTTGACTTTCTCTTCTAGTCTCCTCGTTATTTTCCGTAGTGGACGTCACTTTATTTTTGTAATAATTATTTGTTTCTTGTACATTTTTATTGTTGTTCTAATTAGCTCATCTACTATAGAATATTTCTTGTTGACAAGTCACATTGACTTTCAAAATAATTTGCTTCTTTATTTATTTTTTCAAATTGAATAATTTCATTAAACAGTTTCATCATTATCTATAGTTTTTATGCAACGCAAACTAGAAATGATGTTTTCTTTGGTTTCGTCATGATTATAACCAAGATCTTGACAAAGAGTGACTTTATCTTGGAAATAAGAATAAACCAATTCATTCCTACCTTGGTATCTCATTTTCATCTTTTTCTAAATCTCATCTTAGCATTTCTTTGCAGTACAAACCATATGGATTTTTGCAGTTTGTAAAGAGAACTTCTGAGGCCAATAATGTAAAATAGCCGCATGTTTCAAGCCAATTCATTACAGGTTTCCCGAACGACTATAATAATAATAATAGGATACATTCCTAATATACAATAACAAAATTATAAGTAAGAAATAATTAATTAGTATTCCAAAAATCATGACTTATCATCCTATTTGTATAAAATTCAGTTACATTTGTTAGAAATATGTTACAGTAGTTCACTTTAAAACCTTTTTAAGGTTGAAGCTGATTTAATTGATTGAGGAATTTGTTGTACGTATCAAAACCTTTGACATATACTGAGTTCATACTGTTTTTGGTATTAGTTCTATGTGTATGTATGTCAAGATTCTAGTGTAATATTGGTGAATATCATAATTATAACAAATAGATTTTTTAAGATATGTTCGAGTTGAATTAACAATTTTATGCACGGTATAAAAAGTCTCTGGGATACTGAAATCCACTTTAATGTTGATAACATTGTAATTATGGGAGTATATCAGTTTCCTCTCAATATAATTGTCATTCCTCTATTTTGTAGTTTTTGTTTGTTCAAGTTGAAGGAGTATAATATCTAAGTACAATAATCAAAGTGTGGTTGAATAATTGTTTATAAACTAATATCTCTGTGTTTGATGACTAGAGTGAAAATAGTTTTTTTGAAATTTTCTTGTGTATGTATTGAAAATGTTCTTCATATGTGAGATTACAGTCCAGTTGGAACTCTAGGTATTTTACAGTATTATTCACTTTTATATTTTCTTCATCAATACAAATATTTATTCAGTTTATATCGATTTTTTTATATTTGTATTTTGAAGTGAGGATCATGGTAGTAGTTTAACTCAGTTTCAATTTATTAATTTCATTATATTCTTCAACTTTTTGCAAAACCACATTCTTTTTCTATATAGCAATATCTAGGCTTATACCACTACAAGCTAATGGAGTATCGAAATATTCAATGCTCTGACTGAAATTCGGCATCACATTGAACTCCTTGTTTTGTTCACTTCCAATAGTTTTTGGAAGTTTTCACTTTCAAGCAGTTTCATGAACTTTTCATCAGATGCCATTCTATTCTTCTCCAGTGTTATCATCATTTCCATGAACTTCTCTAGTGTATTCTGTTGAACTTTATTTTCAGTTGAACTGGTTCTCGTGTTATCTCCGTCCATGTCAACAGAAATGCAATGCTCTTCTCGACGCACGTTTATCCAACCAAGTTGGCGTCTTCAGAAAGAATATCTTTTTAATTCAATATATTTTCATTAATATGTATTTTTTCTTGATTAACAAGTTTTGGAGAACATTGAATGTCATTGGTTCATTTGAAATTTTATTAAATAAATAAGTGGTCTCATCAAGCCTCTCTGGCTCATTTTAAACCATCCACTGATATAATCACAAAAAATTATTTTGGCTGGAGATACCTTTTACGATCATGACTAAATTTTTCTCAAACTGGAGAAAAAATTTGTGTATCGACCCCAAATATCTTGTAACAAAAGTTTCGTAGCATTTTATTTAGAACACTTCGTATTTATGACCGCCCTTGAAATAATTTCCTTACTTCGGCCTTGACCATCGGCATCACAAGCTTTTTTAATATCGGAATAATAAAACAATTTTTTTTTACATATTTTTGAAAAATATTATTTGAAGCAATCAATCTTTGAATTATTCAATAATTTATAATTGGCTTTCCTTATTAGCATTACTCAAATCTTCAAATGTTATATCATCACATTTGTGATTTTTAACAATTTTATTCAAATTATTTCCGAAAGTAAGCTCATTTGTCGTGAAATAACTAGTTTTTACAATACTATTTCATTCGCTTAAATATATAAGGCGATTCAAATGATAATTAAAAAGATTTTGTCCCCCATATGCGCTTATGAATGTGCATGTGGTGTTTCAAACAAGAAGTATAAAACGATTGATTTTTTTGTTGTTGCTATTCATGAAACAACTTAATAACTTTGTTTTTAGCTTTTATTCATCATAGACTCAAACATGACGAAAAAAAATTCCAATGCCAATTATGTGACAAAGCATATCGTACCAAGGCCGTTTTGAAAGTGCATATGGACACACATGCAAATAAACGTCAACACCTGTGTAATGTTTGCGGTAAAGGTTTCAACTATCCAATTGCATTAAGGTATCATATGCGTCTCCACACAGGAGAAAAAAACTACAACTGCGAATTTTGTAACAAGAGCTTTCGAATGAAAAATTCACTCAATCGACATAGACGTACACACACTGGTGACCGACCTTATAGATGCAAATTCTGCAGCCGAAAATTTTTCTCAAGAGGAGAAGTAACTTGCCACGAATACACTCACACCGGTTACAGGCCATATCATTGCAAGTACTGTCGAAGGGGTTTTTCCAAGACACACAATCTCAAGGTTCATCTGTTGTCACACTCTGGTGATTATCAATGTAATTATTGTCGTAGGAGTTTTATTGAAGGGGACATTTTATCAATGCATTACAAGATTTCTCATAAGGATCGTTTACAACAGGATGAAGGAGAAAGCACTGATAGTCACAGAGGAAATGATGAGTCACTTGATTTCTCGGATCAAAAACAAGCATCAGAATGAGATTCATCATTGTTCCAGAAAAAATTGAGTCAGAATAATTTGTTTTTTGTTATACAATAAATAATATAATACTTTTTCGAGTATTTCTCATTCATTAATATTATTTCTGACCGCAATCATCAATTTTACGTCTCTGTATGTTCTTTAATAAGAGATACACTTGAAAAATTAACACTGTTATTCAGTTACTCACTCGTAAATTTTTTTAACTAAACAAATCAAGGTAAACGATAACTTGGAGTTACCTCACAATTGTGTCGCATATCGGAAATCGAATTCAGAAAAGCAAATGGTAAAACATTAAAAAAATATATATTCTACTGAATATTAATTATTATGCTATTAATTAAATGACTCAGCAGTGCTTCTAGGAAGGAGTCAAACATGTTTTATCCATCTGAATTACACAAATTAATTAGACTTGATCAAGATGATTTTTGCATTGAACATATAAGAGATATGATTATGTTAGAAGCGAGAAATGTTCAAAGAACCCCTGATGATTTTTTTTAATTGAATAACTTTATTTAGCTCTTTGAACTGTTACAGTAGATTATACATTGGAAAAGATGACATAATTTGAGAAAAGGTAAAATAACATTCATAAAAAAAATTAAAAATACCTAAAATAATACTGGAATAGATTAAAATGCAGAATCATGAATGAAAATTAACCCCAATAAGATAGTTCTAGGAATATATACTGGTATAAAAATTTAGGATTTAAATTGAGGTGCATATTTGGAAAATTGAAGTTTGTTAAGAATTTTAGCTATTCTGAACTTTAATAATGAAATTGTCTTGTCCTACTGTACTGAAAGTATATGTATCACTGATCTTTTCAAATTTTGAAATATGGTGCAGAAATCTCCTAGTGAATTTTATGTATGAATATTAATTCAATCTCTCCAGCATTACACACATTTTTGTATTCCAATCATCTCAAAATCATTCTCTTTGTCTGGTACTGCAATTTGTTCCTTCACTTTGGTAGGATGTACAAAATAGTACTAGAAAAAGTGATGATGAAATTATGGTAATTTATACTGATTTTCCGGAACACAAGACAGAATTTTGCTAATTTTTTTGTCGAATATAATCTATATATTGACTGATTTTAAATCCAAATCTACAATTTGAGATTGGGAATTTCAAATCAAACGGGATATGAAGTGGGTCTTTCAACGTCCATAATATAATTGAGGAGATAGGCAAGTGATAGTAGCAGGACACTAATGGAAGAAACTTAGCGGGAGTCATGAAAAAACATTTTTAATCAATACCACCATTAAAAACTATTAGAATTTGAATAACAATGATGTAATACTATGGCCCAATGAACTGACAAAAAATCAGAAGTTTTTCTTGACAAAGTAAATAATACTAATTCATCAATCGACCGCTGTGAGTACTGGTGATTCGAATCGCAAGGTCGGAAGATCGATTTTCACTTCCTATCGTCCAACCGTTGAGAATCACACGTTAAAAGGTAAGACCTCGTTAGTTCTTAGTTCGCACAAGTTTCGAATTTTGAGAGTTGTCGTTTGTAGGGGGGCGACAGCTGGTTAACTGAAAAACAGTTTTAACATGATTAATAACCACTGCACCTAATCGACCTCATATAAAGAAAGGATGAAATGAACATGTTTACAATAATAATTTAGCATTATTTAAAGCTTTTCATCGAAAGCACATTCTTGACTAAAATATTTTGCATAAAACTACATATTTTTCAAGACATAATACAAACCTCCTCAATAAAGCAGGGGCCTTCTTCCTATCTAAAGCCATTATTTCTCACATGAAATTACTGAGTGCGGAAATTGTTACTAGAAATTACTGAATACGGAAACTATTACTACTTTCAGAACTAGCAGCTATGATAAACATGAAAATAAATGAGAAATTAAACTCCCTATGTTTTTCCCACTTGTATTTGTAACTAACGTTACTGCAATTTCTTCCTATTGGGACATTGTCAAGCGATTACAATAAACAAAAGTTTTTGTATATATGATGATGATCTAACACGTATTAACGGTTACATCCACCAATTTAATGAAAATAAAAAAATATACTTATGTTACCCAAATAAGTCCAAATGAAGGTGATGGATCTAGGACTACAGGATTTGTAACAAAAACTGAATTAGTCAGCAGGTTAGATCAAAATCTTTCATTATATAAGGAGTTATCATTGTCTAGAAGAAAATGACCAACATTTTTCCGAAAACTTCCTTCATCAGTTCAATAACAACTTAATATCTTATTTTAAAAAACCCCTATTCAACCCAGAAATTGACGCTTGTACTATTGAATATTTAGTTACTCTGCAACAAGATTGTTCTTAGAAAACCTGAAATTTCCTAAATCAGCCCTTTTGACTCTGAACACTGGCTCAAAACGGGTGATTCACTGCCGAAGTACTCAATGATTTTAAAATTTAGTGTTGAACATTTGGAATCATTACTCTCCCAAATATCATATCATCGGTTATTCTTCTGATTGATTCGGCCGTTACTTGATAAAGATTCATAGTAATTTCATAAACTACTCCTCACGATTTGATCTCCACAACCCTTATTTGAAAATATATCACATGTTTTGCTAACTCATTAGCTTTATCAACAGTGATTTGAACTTCTTTATCAACAGTAATTTGAAGGTTCAAATCACTGTTGATCAAATCGTGTGGTGTAGTTTCTGAAAAAAAATCTGTTATTCTTGCAGGTGACCTTAATATCAATTTTGAAGACTCACGCTGCATAAGCGTTTTTTCTAATCTCCTTACCTCGTTCAATCATGCATGTCAACTGTCATACTTGTTTCTCTCGATACTCGTCTTCAGTAATTGACTATATTTTCAATAATTTAGATCTCACAATTAATGATTTCTCTGATATTCCTTGTGGGCTATCAGATCATGACGCTGAAGCTTTTTCTTCTAAATTCCCTTTAAAACTGTCAAGCAAGCAGAACTATAATAGGTTTTATCAACGTTGTGAGCAAACGAACTGGCTTTTTTATCTTGATAATAATCACCCTTTTGTGGATTATTAGAAAATTTTAACAAATCGTTTCCTCTTCAAAAAATCAAAATAAAAACCCTGATTGACAAAAGGTACTAAAATCCGCCAAGAACCTAAGATCATTACATCATATAAGGAAATGTTTAGATCCTACCCAATCTTCATTTATTGATCACTACATATAATAAGTACAGAAAAACTTTGAAGTATGCTAAGCAGATCTACTACAAAGAAATACTGGATAAGTCAGAAAATAAATCAAAAGAAAGCTAGTCCTTAACATAGACCTATAGATAAAATGTTTGTGATTTTTTTTTAAACAAATTATTAACTAAATCATATGCATTTTTGTATGCTGAAACCATATTTCTGATATACCTATACAAATTTAGCAAATCATAGTTTTATAAATTGGTTATATTTTTGCTTACAATCAATCATATTCAATTACTTGAATTATAATATAAAATGCTTAAATTATATATTTTTTTTATTTCCTCTCCCTTTTCTTTGTAAAATTTCTTGCGTAGCTTTTTCACCTATGAATTGTGTTTTGTTGATCTCTGTGAAGTAACCAACATTAATCACCCATCATTTTTGATATTCTACCATCTCTGGTATCGCTTCTCCACCTCTTTTATGTCCCGATGAAACCATTTCCCTTGCTCTTCACTCACTTGCTTCTGATAAATGAAGAAATTTCACACACAAATATTTAAAACAATCACCATATTTAGACAAAGCTTTAGCAAATTGTTTCATTGAACTAAGATTTTTATGCAGAAGAGGTAGAAGACTCTTCTTGAGGTTTCGTGTGAAATGTTTTTAATGCCAGGTCTCAAAGTTTTTCTTAAGTGCCATTGTTTTTGAAACCAATGTTGATTCCTTGCTCTGCTGTGGAGCATGGAGACAACTTTAAATCCCCGCACAGCATCCAATCATGAGCTGTATAGTTAATTTTTTCTCTAAAATGATAGTAAGATTTTCGTAAGTTTCCTTCACATGACTTGAATGTACCTACCACAGGCACTGAGGCATAAATATTTCTATTATTTAATAACACACCTTTCAAGCTTGTTTTTGATGAATCAATAAACTTTTTCTTTTTTGTAATCAATGACAAATTTATTCATTAGACTGTCAATATCATGACAGTAAACCAGATCCTCGTCCTGACGAAAAAATTGAGTAAATTGTTCATCTCTTGTTTAATGATTGCAAAAAGATGTTCCAGGTTTCAATAAATGTCTACAGTACCCAGGTATTCTGCTTTTTTCCTTAGTCAAACAGAAATCTCTCACTAAATAATTTTACTTTATGAAAATAATTGTGGTTTTAAATTGTCCTGAGTACAATGTAAAATGTCACCAATAACCTCAAGTTAGAAACTCAATTATTTGGAATCCTTAGAAATTCATAAGCATAAGTATTGCAGGTGTAACCTGCTAAATGATCAAATCGATATAGTTTACTCACCGGTTTTCAAATTAGCTTACCCACATTGTCACAGGTAAACAAGATTCAGGTACTCAATTAAGTTAAGTACCTATGCTATAACCCTACAGTGGTGGGATAACGTTATTAATTTTTAGTTTAATGTGTAAGTTTCAAAATGTCCTTATAGGACGAAACTTCAGTAACTTTAGTTACAAATAAAAGTTTAGAAAAACAAAAATTTTCATTTCTCATGATCTCCTACCACGTAATAGCAGGCTATATCCATCAATTCTTTAAAAATTCATTTTTTTTCCTGGGTGCAAACCTTTAAGGGGGTGATACACTAGCCCATGTAGAACATATTCATACAAACATTTTTATTTTCTAGCGCGTTTTTGATTTTTAATGGAACTTTTACGATTTTTAGTAAAAAACCCAAAATTGGTCAATTAAATGCTAATAACTTTGAATCTTTACAGAAATGTCCGGTTTTTTTAATTTATTTTAGTAGTCTTATGTGTCCCCAATCGTACTAAATTAGTTTGAAGCACCATTGTGTTATGTGTGTTGTTACAAAAAAAGAAATAAAATAAAAAATCTGATCTTTGATGCCAATTAAAAAAATAAATAAAATACATACAGCTGTTCAGACACCTTTAAAAACATGCTTAGTTATTACTCTTTCGTTTGAGGTATCATTTGCCTAGCTAAGTCTTAAGCTTTTTTAATCAGGGTACCTGAACCAGTTAAAGGTCGTAAATACTGATATTTGAAAAATTTTAAAAAAAGTAATTTAAATGAAATTCAGCTCAAAAACCTTTAAACGAAAATCCTAAATATGC